>PVJC01024025.1:0-25878 GCA_004026665.1 Murina feae
CCAGACTGTGAGAGGGCACAGGCCGGGCTGAGGGACTCCCTCCACCCCGAGTGCACAAATTTTTGTGCACCGGGCCCCTAGTGTAGTTATAAAAGTGAAGTATTTTACAGTGCTCCATCTTATGTAATGTCAAGCTTAGCACAAATTCCTCTATGGAAAAGTTTCATATTGAGTCCAAAAAGCGATGATTTGATTATTCATCCTTGACTTTAATTGTGTATGTGAGTGTGTTTAGAGAGGATAAAATGCAATTTTTATTACACATCTATTAGAATAACCAAAAATACTGACAAAACAAATGCTGTTAAGAATGTGGAGCAATGGAAGCTCCCATTCATTACTGATAGGAATGCAAAATGATACAACCACTATGGAATACAGTTTGGAGTTTCTTATAAAACTAAGTATACTCTTACTATAGGATCCTACAATCACACTCTCTGGAATCTACTCAGATGAGTTGAAAACTTATATCTACGCAAATGCTTGCATGTGGATATTATAGCAGACATTCATAATTGCCCCAAATTGGAAGCAACCAAGATGTCCTTCAATAAACAATTCAGTAAATAAACTTTTATATATTCACCTAATGGAATATTATTCAGTCATAAAAACAATGAGTTATCAAGCCACAAAGATGAGGGAGAACTCTAAATACATAATACTAAGTGAAGACAGTCAGTCTGAAAATCAATATATTATTTGATTTCAAATATATGACAATCTGGAGAAGGCAAAGTTATGGAGTCAGTAAAAAGATCAGTGATTGTCAAGGGTTAGGGAGGTGAGATAGATGACTAGGTGGAACACAGAGGATTTTCGTGTCTGTGAAACTATTCTGTATGATCCTCTAATGGTAGATATATGTAACTATACATTTGTCAAAATTCATAGAACTACACCACCAAGAGTGAACCCTAATTTAAACTATGGACTTTGATTAATAATGATATCAATATTGGTCCATCAACTGTAACAAATATACTACTCTGATGGAATAATGTTGATGATTTTCAGGATGCAAGATCAATACACAAAAATCTATTATATTTCCATATACTGGGAATGAACAATTCTAAAATTAAATTAAGAAAACAATTTCATTCAGAGTAGCCTCAAGGTCAACCAAATCATATTTCACTTTAGAAACCTCCAATTATTTCCCTTTATACTTAGAGTAAAATTCCCATGTGCTTATCATGGCTTCTAAGGCTCAGCAACGAGTTTACTCCCAGCTACTTCTCTAACCTTCTCTCTTCCCATTGTCCTTCTCATTCATTCCGCTTCAGTCCCCTTGGCATCTTTTTTCTTCCTCAAGTCTGGCAGGTGTGCTGCTTGGAACTCTTGTTTCTAAGACAGTCGCATGGTCTGCTTCACTTCTTTCTGCTACTATATCTCTACTCAGATGTCAACATATTAGAGAGAATGTCTCTCATCACTAACATAAAACAATACACCCAACTCTACCCTCATTGCTTTTTATCCCTTTACATTGCTATACATATACACATGTTCTTTTTATTCTACAATATTTCATTTTGAAAACTTTTTAAAATCACAATAACATTATCATACTCAAATACAATTATATTGATCCAATCCTAGTATCTATTATTCAGTCCATATTTAAATTACTCAGTTGTTCCTATAACGTTATTTATAGCTGTTTATTCTAAGGTGACCAGACGTCCCGCTTTTGGTGGGACAGTCCCGATTTTTAACAATTTGTCCTGCGTCCCGTGGCATTTTTAAAAAATCCTGATTTTTGGAAAGAATGCACGACAAGCTAGGGAATGGTGGGAAAATGGGAAGGGAATATATGGTTTTCGGCGGCCAAGTGGTCAATGGTGTCCCGCTTTACCAATGTTAAAATCTGGTCACCTTAGTTTATTCTTAAGTCCAGAATCCTGGCAAAAAAAAAAAAAAAAATCACCCATTATACTTTATTATCTCTCTTCAGTCACCCTTAATCTAGAACAGTTCCCAGCTTCTTTATTTTCTTTCATGTTGTTAATAACTTTCAATGTCCCAACATTCTGAGATGGCTGAGAAGTTCCAGAATGGGTGCCTGTCTCAGAATTGGAATATCCATATAGACAATCATTGTTGATCATGGGTCAAAACGTGTATATCTCTAGTCATACATTATATTCATATGCTACTGTTCTAACTTAGTAAGTACATTCTAAATGTATACATACATTTTTTAAAATAACTTTAAATATAGATGGAAGTTGTATTGTTTTCTTTCTAAACCCCAGTGGTTTGTTTTCCTAATTCCTGGGGGGCACACAAATTTTCTTTTTACAGATCACTGTTTTAAATTTATTTTTTAAAAATATATTTTATTGATTTTTTACAGAGAGAAAGGTAGAGGGATAGAGAGAGTCAGAAACATTGATGAGATGAGAGAGAAACATCAATCAGCTGCCTCCTGCACACTCCCCACTGGGTATGTGCCTGCAACCAAGGTACATGCCTTTGACCAGAATCGAACCTGGGACACTTGAGTCCGCAGGCCAACACTCTATCCACAGAGCCAAACCGGTTAGGGCCATATCACTATTTTTACCTATCCTTGAGCAGAGATATTTTAGTGTGTTGAATGTCCATAGGAGTCTCTTCACAGATCAAAACTTTGGGAGGGATCCCAGAATTATTAGCTGGCCTCTGGAGAGCCAAATGTTACCTTGTCCTGTCAAATCCAGCTGTATCTTTTGAGGCCTTCCTAAGAAATTTCTAAAAGTCACTCAAAGTTGATAGTATTTAAGATAAAGATTCTCTAAATCCCAATTTTTGACTTCTAGATGTTCAGCCAGGAAATGTCTTTAGTTCTTGGAAAATTGTAAATTCTCAGAGGATAGATAGCCCTTCCAGACCAGGCTTTAAATGATGCAGCTCAGAATGTTACTAGGAATTTGAATCATCTAGCACGCCTTTGAAAATCAGCCCCATAATTATCTGAAGGGCTCCTTTAATTAAATCCATGTTTCAGGATGCTTAATCCAAACTGAAACATTCCAGAAGTGTACTTACCGAAAATAATATATTGTGACCGTTTAAACCCCTGTGCTTTAAATCAGCTACACCATAGTAGGTCCTTCAGTATCAGGGTCTTTGTTCCCAATTCAAAGTCTTATTTAAGAAGGAGAGCTTCCCTAAATGAAATATTGATTTATGTCACTGTTTATTTAATTGTTTCAATTTTTTTGCATGTTACGTCCATTTTCGTATGTCTCCTTTTCTTATGAAATTACATGAAACATGTAACTTACATATGACAGTGTTTTATATTCTTCAGCACAATTCTGTGAATTAGGGCAGGATTGCTTAATGAATAATCAAATCACCTTTGAAAGTGCAACAACCAAGGCTTCAAGATATACAGATTTTTCTGGGAAAATAAGATTTTCATGTATCCTTCAGTTTTCTCAATGTTATTTATGGTCGTTGAGTATTTGATGAGTGCATCATGCCATTTGTTTAAATAAAGAAGATAGTTTCTTTATATTTTTCTATATAATTTTAGAATTTACAAAGGCAGCTTAAAATTTTGAAATTTCAAAAGGCATTGATGATATAGTACTTACTTCAAATGAGAGTACGACTCCTAAAGGGAAGAAGGTTCAGTCAGTGTTATAAATTATGTTTGGCAAATCTTATTGGAGAACACTTAAGATACTTTAGCAATAATTTCTGCTCAATCTTTTATTTGGGACATTTTGTCATTTTTGTGAATCGGTGAGTGATTAAAGGTCTTTCGGCCCATTTTATTAGACAGAACTTATTGTCCCTGTACACAGGACATTTTAAATGAAAGATGTCCAGAGATTCACTATCAAAAAAATTTAAGTCATGAATTGAAAAGTGTGCATGTGCACGCGCGTGCACACACACACACACACACACATTTTTTCATGTATAACTATCAGCTATTTTCATTGGCATCTGCTCTGGTTTTGCAGCATTCAACTTTACCGTTTTCTAAGCATCTCAGGCACCATTTTATACCATTCAGTTGTGTCCAGCTTCCCATTATTATTGGCAAGACATCCTTTGGAATGTCTGCTCTACTTGGGATGATCTGGTGCCAGCCTCTCATGGAGAAAGAGACAAAAAAGAATCTTCAATTTAAATAAAAAATAGTGGTATATAATAAAATTGACAAGGAGGCAAATGTACTTAGAATCTTCATATCCCGAACAAACTCAATTTCAGAAGGGCAAATCTTTCTCAAAACATTTAAAAGCTCTTGCTCTGTGATAAGGATCCTTAGAGAAAGGATCCTTAGCTTCAGTCAGAAGTTACTTGGATTATTAAGTCAGTAAAACATCTCAGAGACATCTAAGCATGTACTTTTTAAATTAAAAACTGGCTTTGCTCAAAGTAAATTGAGACAGAAATGGACTTGGATACATTTTCCATAGAAGCACCTGCTTTGGGTGCAGCCACACATAGAAGGATTTTGGCACAATAAATTATCTAACCCATTCAAGGATGATAGTTTGGATACTGTTCATGGCACCTTTTAAAGGCAATTTTTAGTGTTCTGTCTAGACTTACGTTCCAAGGTCAGCACACAGCCTTAAGATGCTGTTTATTGGCTGAAATCAGAGATGAGACAAGGAAATTCAGATTAAAGTCTTGCCCTTTTCAGAGAGGCTATGCCTCAGTACAGGGATTTTTAGGAGAGCACTGTTGTGAGAGGCCAAATATGTCATTATGAGCCAAAACGAATTGCTTTGCAACCAGGATTACTTTTGTAGCCTTATAATACATTTTAAAAATCTAGGATATACTGTATTCCAAGAACATTACCTTTGGTGATTGAAACATAGTGTTATCAGAGAAAAAATCTTTCTCCATTGCTAGTGGGAATGGGGTTCTGCTGGAGTATTTCCAGAGACCTCCCCACAGGAAGATGATATATGGTAGAAAGCTTTATTTTCCTGAAATTACATTCCTGGGTTTCCAAAGTCCCAATCCTGGACTTTCAAAGTCCCATTTCCCTTACTCAGTTATAGAAGTGTAGCTAGGATTTCACTAGAGCTAGAAGCAAAGCCAGTGTCCAGAGTTTCCTTTCCATGTTGGAACAGGATCCAATTCAGCTTCAGGCTAGTTACAGTCCATTAGTTCATTGTGTGTGGGGTCCACATGGCCATTGCCCATGTAAGCAAATACAGGAGAGCTTGCCCTGTGCAAAAAGAGTCCCAAGAGTATAAGAGAAAGCAAGAGTGAATTCCTTTGTTCAGGGTATTAAATATTCCAAATTTTGTGCCCTTGCAGTGGCCATGCCCATCCTGGCCAATGACCTTTGTTCTAGGTGTGACTGACAGGTAGGAAGCATCTTCCCTATGTCACCCCTACTTGACTGGGCACGCATCTATCTTCCCTTTGCTCCTTTTCTGTTATTACAACAGTATCGCTAGGATGATGACTCAGGTCACTTAATAAGATTGTTACAATTAATCCCATCTTGTTTGTGACATATATGTGTGTATATATTTTTTGTGGCCTCTTACAACAGTGCTTTCCTAAAGACCCCTGTACTGAAGCACAGCCTCTCTGAAGAGGGTAAGGCTTTAATCTGAATTTCTTTGTTTCCTCTCTGATTGCAGCCAGTAAACATCTTATGGCTGTGTGCTGACCTCAGAACATAAGTCTAGATAGAATACTGAAAATTGCCTTTAAAAGGTGCCATGAACAGTATAGCTATCTTTTCAGCATAGCTATCTTCTGATTCATTAATATTGGGAACAACCTTGTAAAATGTGTCACTCTATGGGATACTTCAAATCCTAATAGTAATTAATTGTCTCCTCTGACACATAGTGTCTCATCACTTGGTGACTTTGAGTGACCCCTATAAATTCCCCCCTACCAGAGTTGGGCCTACTTGAGCAATGGATATCTAACACAGTGATACCTTTTTGTTTTGTTTATTAATACTCACCTGAGGGTATTTTTTTCCATTGATTTTTAGAGAGAGTGGAAGGAAGGGAGGGATGGGAGAGAGAGAGATCGATGGGTTACCTCTCGCACATGCCCCAACTGGTGGAATGAATCCACAACCCAGGCAATGCCCTGACTGGAAATCGAACCAGTGACCTCTTGCTTCATGGTTTGATGCTCAACTACTGAGCCACAATGGCTAGGCCGAAAGCTCTTACTTTTGAATCATGAGGATACTATTATCTATGATGCCTATACCATGCTTTTATTTTTCCTTTGACATTACTGTTGAGGTTCAAAAAGCTTCTATTCCCTAAATCAGGTGTGTGTTGTTGTTGTTTTTAACTCTTAAAAGGATACGCAAAAAAAAAAAAAAAAAAGAAAGAAAGAAAGAAAGAAAAGAAAAAAGGTATGCAAGCCCTGGACGCTTCCTAAGTGGTTAGAGCACCTGCTTGTGCACCAAAGAGTCTCAGGTTCAATTCCTGGTCAAAGGCACATACCTGGGTTGCAGGTTCGGTCCTCAACCCTGGTCAGGGCACATGTGGAAGGCAACCAATTAATGAGTCACACATTGATGTTCTCTCTCTCCCCCCTCCCTCTTTTTTCCTCCCACTCTCTCTAAAAAGAAAATCAATGGAAAAAATATCTTTAGGTGAGGATTAACACAACAAAAAAGGATATGCAAAATTACATCTGCATATGGGTACTTGGAGCATGTAGTATAGTTTCTATAAGGTTCTTAAGCTTATCTGTGACTCCAAATGGTTAAAGACCCAATAGAGCAGCATTTTAGTCTCTAGCAAAGAGTGCCTCTATTACTCTAAATAAAGAACCAGATACATCATCAAGATCTTTTTAAGACTATGTATTGCATATGTAAATTATAAACTGACATGTGTAAAAAAAATGCATGGTTTGTTGCTATTTTTATTTATACCAATAACATTTCATATAATTATTCTGTTCTTCAAATTTTGATGTAAGTTATGTAATGCTAGAAACCAGAAAGAGTTGTGTTCCAAGTTATAAGTGATAGAAAATATGTAATTTATGCACAAAATGTTACTTGGCAAACATATTTTCTGCATGTTGCATACATTAGCATAAGGAGAAAATGTGTTTTGTGTGGAGAGGCATAGCACTAAACAAAGAGGAAACTGATGAAACCAAAGGAAAATAATTGGTGAATCATGATGTTTCTGAGAGAAGCCATATATGTCAAAAGTAGTTGGTGCCTCTTCTGCAAAGAAAATTAGGGTAACACAAAGGTAAACAGTACCTTAAGATATTTGATAATGATAATTGTAGTTTATTAAGAGTAATAAAATGCTATTTTATGCATTATGTCAACACTAGTATTATATTACATTTCTTGTTCTAATCAACTTATAACTAAAAGACATATTTCCTTCTTACTTAGATCATGTTCCCAAGATACATGTTCTGTATCTTCAAATTTTCCTTTATTTTCTCAGTACATAAACATGGTCTAATATTTTCTATCTTATAATCCTCTTTTTAGTAAGAATTCAAGATATTGACTCGTTTTCCTTTCTTTCATATCCGTTATGAGTCTAACTCATTTTTGCAATGCTCTTCCTAGGGTTATTGTTAACCTCCTCAATGTTACCTTCTATTATCAATTTTCACACATTTTCTTAAATAATGGTTCAGCAACATATTTTCTATAACATAATTTGGAACACAAGTCTTGGCAATGGACTGTTAAACATGATCTCCTTAAAATTATCTTGTCAGTTTGTTTCTGTAGCACTACTTTTTCATGTTGCTGCTTCAAGTTTGACCCTGTTTCCATTTTAGTCTCATCATGGGCTCCTTTTCTTTTGCCAATACTTTCAATGCTTGTGTTCCCCAGGTTTCTTCTGCTAATCTTTCGTCTTTTCTCATTCTGTATTCTCTTTTCTCACCCTCACCTGTCACTTGAAGCCTTGATTTCAAATACCATTTAAATCACAAAAACATTATTTTACAAAGACTATCAGTTCATAATGATAAAGGAAATAAATTCATCAAAGGCACAACAAAAAAATCTCAATATTCATAAGGTGAAAACTGGTAGAGGTGCAAGCAGAAATAGACAGAATGCACAATTTTTTGTCAGAAAATTTAACACATTTCTCGGTAATTGATAGAAGTATACTGAAGACTAGTAAGTAGAAAACTTCTACCAACTTGATCTTGACATTTATAAAACAACTCACCAAATCAAATGACAGTAGGCCACACATTCTTTTCAAGTACACCTTGAACATTCACCGGGATAGCCAAGGTGCTGCATTATAAAACAATTCTCATTAAATGTAAAAGGATTGAACTTATAAAGAGATCAATCTCTAACCAAAACAGAATTTTTAGACATCAATAACCAAAACATTTTGAAAAATTATCAAATATTTGGAAAATAAGCGACATACCTTTAAATAACTTACTCAGCAAAGACAAAATCACAAGGTATATTTAAAAGTATTTCAAACTGACTGAAAATAAAAAAAATTCAACATATCAAAATTTATTGATTGCTGATAAAGCAATAATTATAAAATATATAGAGCTTTAAATGCTTATCTTGGCAAAGAAGGTGTAAAACAGTTATCTGAATTTCTACCATAAAAAGCACAAAAAAGGAGAAAATGTCATCCTAATAAGTAAAAAGAAAAAAATAATGAGAAAAATCAATGAAGTAGAAACAGAGAACCAATAATGAAAATAAATGAAACTACAGCTGATTCTTTGATAAAATCAGTACAATTGATAAACAGTTTAACTAAATGATTAGAAAAAATAGAAATTACCAATAGCAGGCATGAAAAAGTCAGCAGTATGTATCTTATATTAACAAAAATAATATGGCAATATCTTAAATGATTTTTGGATAATAAATTTGGCAGTTTAAATCAGAAAAATTTCTTAAAAGGCACCAATTGTCAGTATTCATATCAGAAGAAATAGGAAATAATCTACACATCTTTATAAAAAATTTATTTTCTTATTGATTTCAGAGAAGAAGGGAAAGAGAGAAACATTAATGATGACAGAGAATCACTGATGGGCTGCCTCCTACATGCCCCATACTGGGGATCGAGCCCACAATCTGGGCATGTGCCCTGACCAGGAATCAAACTGTGACCTCCTGGTTCATAGAAAAATGATCTTGATATTTATTTAACAAAACTGAATACATAACTCAAAACTGTCTCACACACCTACACACTACTCTAGAGCATATAAAAGCTTTATTAGTCAATTCTACCAAATATTTTAAAAGAAGTTATACTAATAATATGTACACTGAGGAAATAGAGGAGTTGGGGATACTTCCCAACTCATTTTATGAGTTCAGCATTACTCTGCCCAAAACTAGATATTATTAAAAGAACAGAAAACTTGAGCTCCTAACAGGTAACTCAGGATATCACAAGCAGTGTCTGACATTGATCTGCACCAGACAGAGTACCTGCCAAATGGCCCCACAACCAACACACTTAGGGCTTAATTCAGACCACAACAGAGCACCACTCAATTTGCTCCACAAGTAGCACAGTGAAAGGGAAGTTTTGGCAAGCACCAGACCCTGATGGGGCTTTGTAAGGTCAGCTCCTGTACACCAGCTTGCATACTGGTGTCCTGGCCAATCCTCAGAGCTAGTCTGAGGGCCAACCTCAACCACAGAATGAAATCCTACTATTTGCAACAACATGGATAGACCTAGGTGGTATTATGCTAAATGCAATAGGTCAGACAAAGAAATATAACATATGACTTCATTTATGTGTGGAATCTAAAGAACATTATTTTGTTATTTAAATAAAGGAGCAAACAATAACAGACTCATAGATGCTGAGAACAAACTGATGGTTGCCAGAGGGGAGAGAGGTTTTGGAGGATGGATAAAAAGGTGAAGGGATTAAGAAACACAAATTGGTAGCTACAAAATAGTCATGGGGATGTAAAGTTCAGTATAGGGAATATAGTCAATAATATAATAACTGAATGGAGTAGGTGGACACTTGGATTATCGGGGGAATCACTTTGTAAGTTATATAATTTTCTAACCACTATGCTATACACCTGAAATTAATACAAGTAATATTTAATGTAATTTTAAAGTACAAATTTTAAAAATGTAACATATTTAAGGGAAAGTAAAAAAGCATTTGTGCAAATCTGTACTTTGGAAAATATATCCCTCCAAAAAAACTTGCAGAGAAATTAAGGAATGCCTAAATAATTACAGCCATATTCTGTGTTTATAAGTTGGAAGGCTCAGTATTTTTAAAATGTCAGTTTTCTCTAAATTGATCCATAGATTTTTATGCAAATCTGATCAAAATACCAAATTTTGCAGAATGAATCAGAAAGTCATTCTGATTTTAACATGTAGAAATGTAAAAGAACTAGAATATCCAAAACAATTTTGAAAATGAAGGACAAAGTTGGAGGACTTATAGTACCTGATTTCAAGACATTATAAAATTGTCATTAACAAGAAAGAGTGGTATTGATGACAGTATAGTCACACAGATCAATAGAATAGAAGAGTAATTCCAGGAATAGATCTGCCTATCTATGGTAATTTTATTTTTAAAGACGATTCCAATGTAATTCAAAGGGGGAGTGGGGAATGTCCTTTCAATTAATGGTGGTGGAACTGAATATCCACTTTGGAAAAATAATTAACTGTAAGCCTTACTTCATACTACACTAAAAAGATAATTCAAAATGGATTTATACCTAAAAGTACAGAGTGGGGAAAATGTAGGTTTAAAGCTGTGAGTACACAAAACAGTTTATTCTTGTGTTACTATTTATTAGTTATTGCATTATTTTAATCACATCTCCAAAATTAACCTACCTTCCAAGTGCTGAGTCTTTTTGAATATAGGTCTGATTTGAATATAACCAACCTTAGCAGCTTGCTCAAGAAGAGAATATAGGTGACTGCATCACTTCTGAGTCTAGGTTATAAAATCTGTGACATCTTTCTTGCTCTTTGAACCCAACCACCATATTGTTAGGAAGCCTAGACCCCATGTAAGTGTTCTGGCCAATAACCCCAGCTATGATAGACCTTATCATCCACCAAACATGGGAATGAATGAGTCTTAAGAAATACACACACACACACACACACACACACACTAGGGGCCCGGTGCACAAAAATTTGTGTATTCGGCGAGGAGAGGATGGGGTCCCTCATCCTGGCCTGTGCCCTCTCACAGTCTGGGACCCCTGGGGGGGATGTCCACCTGCTGGCATGCATGGCCAGCCTGGGTGAGGGGCTGAGGGCTGTTTTCAGGCTGGACACAGCCCCCTCAGGGTTCATGCACTGGGGGGTGGGATGGCTGGTGAGTGCAGGCATGGAGGTTTCCAGCCGGGTGGCCTACCATTGCACATACCTGGTGGGCCTCCACAGCTGAGGGGACACACCTGGTGCAGAGCTGGGTGGCAGGCCAGGGGGTGGACACTGGTGCATGGTCCCTTGAGGGGTCCCTGCTGCTGAGCGGACACACTGGGGGGGTGGAGCCAGGCGGCAGATGCTCGCACACGCCCCACGGAGGCCCCCAGGGTGGAGCCAGGTGGCTGGACCTGTGGCAGACACTCTGCGCCGGGGCAGAGGATGCTCGGGCATGACCCCGAGGGGGTACCCCTCTCAAGCCCCTGCCACTGAGCCTCTGAGGTCCTGTGGGCCCACAATTGCTCTATTCCCAGGCCTTGCAGGGCCAGGGCCGGGCTGCTGGCTCCCGGCCTTGCGGCTGCTCACTGCCAGTCTGGAACCACCACGGGCGCAATTGCTCTATTGCCAGCCCCAGCCACAGGGCCCAGGCCGGCTCCCACCCGAGGCCACCCAGAACCAACCACTGGCGCGATCACTCTATTCCCAGGCCCAGGCTACAGGGCCGGGGTCCTGGGCAGCCGGCTCCCGGCCCTGCTGCTGACCGCCACTACCCTGAACTGACTTCTGGGGCACACACAGGAGGAAGCCAGGCCTCCACCCGTGCATGGGCCAGCGCAATCTCTCTATTCCCAGCCCCATCTCTCTATTGCCAGCCCCTGCCACAGGGCCGGGGGCCTGGGCAGCTGCCCGGCCCTGCAGCCGCCCGCCACTCCCCAGAACCAAACACTGGAGCACGCAAGGGCAGAGGCGCCCTTGTGCACTGATGCGATTGCTCTATTGCCAGCCCAGGCCTTCTTGATCCTCCCGCCCTGCTCCTGCCACTGGTCTGCCCTGTTGGACCCAGTGTTTGGTGGGCCTCCACCATCTTGGCTGGGCTAATTTGCATACCGTTGTTCTGATTGGCTGTTGGGCGTCCCAAAGAAATGGTCAATTTCAATATTATGCTTTTATTAGTTAGGATATATATATTTCTTATAGATTTCAGAGAGGAAAGGAGAGGGAGAGAGAGAGAAACATCAATGATGAGAGAGAATCATCATCAATTGGCTGCCTTCTGCACACCCCCTACTTGGAATTGAGCCTGCAACCTGGGCATGTGTCCCTGACCAGAATCAAACCTGGCATCCTTCGGTCTGTAGGCAAACACTCTAGCCACTGAGCAAAATCATCTAAGGCAGTGGTTCTCAGCCTTCTGGCCCTTTAAATACAGTTCCTCATGTTGTGACCCAACCATAAAATTATTTTGGTTGCTACTTCATAACTGTAATGTTGCTACTATTATGAATCATAATGTAAATATTTGATATGCAGAATGGTCTTAGGCGACCCCTGTGAAAGGGTCATTCGACCGCCAAAGGGGTCATGACCCACAGGTTGAGAACCTTATTAAGACATTGAATGAGTCTTTAAATGATTTCAGCCCTAGCCTTTCAGCTGCTCTAATTGACACTGAGTAGGCAAACATAAGCAATCCTCACCAGGCTTGGTTCAAAATGCATATTCGTGACTCAAATAAATGTGTTGCTGTTTTAAGCCAGTGAATTGTGGTATGTTTTGCTATGTAGCAATGGACAATGTAGGGCCTAAACTGTAAAACTTCAAAATGAAAAGGCAAAATTTGTATTGCAGATATCTATTGGTATATAGAACATATAATAAGTTCCAATATCTCAATAATATGAAGACAAATATTATTTTTAAATAAAGACAAAAGATTTGTATGTACATTTTACAAAACGAGATATATAAATGTCCAAAGAGACACAAAAAGAGACTCAACATCATTAATTCATCATTAGGATAATGCAGCTTTAGACCTTAGTGAGATGCTGCTACACATCCACTAGAATGTGTAAATTAAATAGGTTGACAACACCAAAAGTTTGCTAGTATATAGAACATTTGGAATCCTTATATTTTGTTGGTGGAAATGTAATTTTTACAACTTTGTGCAGTGTTTGACAGTTTTTTGTATAGTTGTGCAGCCCTTTTAGAAAAAGGATAATGTTTTTAATATAGTTTTTATATATTTAAACACCAAAGGACCCAGCAATTTTATTTCTAGTTGTCTATTCAAAGGAAAGGAAATCGTGTGTCTATACAAATACTTGTACAACTTGGTTCTCAGACAACCATATAGGACGATACATTCTAAATTCTGTATTTAATGCCTTTTCTTGGTTAAGAATTTTAATTAGACTTACTGCTCCTTTCCTTTCTCAAAGGATACACCAAGTGGATCCCAAGGTCATGGGCTCACTCCTGCACTTCCTTTGCTATATAGTGGTCAGAAGGTCTCATGGTTCGATGCTATGCTTTGCTAAATTCCATTCCTGTGAATCAGACATTGCTCAAGTCATTGGAGAGTGATGGTGACATAGGCAATATAGAGAAAGCAAGAGAGTAGTAAAGCTATAAAGTGTATCCAGAGATTATCATTGACAAAATTTGAAGCTTCTTTTTGTCTGTATTTGTTTACTTTGCAAACTCATTTTTCCTAAATTGCTCAGGATGCTGGGGTGTCTAGGTTGCCCACAGAGGCAGATCTTCAAATACCTTGGGTGTTAGGGTTCTACAAGGAAACAGTAGGAGATGGGTATGGAGTTGTCTCCCATCATTATGGAGCATGAGAAGTCCCATGATCTGTCACAATCAGCAAACTGAAGACCCAGAAAAGCTGGTGGTATAATTTAGTCTGAACCTGATGTATTGAAAATTAAGGGATAGGATAGTATAAATCTCAGCTCAAGGAGAAGAGATGAGATGTACCAGGTTAGCAGTGAGGTAGGAACAAATGGAGTAAATTTCTTCAGGTCCTCAAGGACTGGATGATACTTCCCCACATTGGAGAGGGCAGTCTTCTTTACTGAATCTACCAACTCAAATCTAAACACATCTGTCTAAACGCATCCTTACAGACATATCCAGAAATAATGTTTAATTTGCACATCCTGTGGCCAGTCAAATTGACACAAAAGTAACCATCACACCTATGTGGGCACTGCCCTAACCTCTATAATTATTACTCTCATCTCCCCCTTCTCTTCCTTTTTTAGTGGCCTGATCTCAACTAGCCATTAAGGAAGGAGATGATCTGGTAAGTTTTAGACTAAATGTAAGTAATATTAAAGTTCTAAATCTTTGAACATTTGCCTTTTAATCAACAAGGTTAGTCACTACTTTTTAAAACGTCAATGAATGAACAGTAAATCTTGACATACATTTTTTAGATATTAAAATAGTAAAATTTTATGTAGAGAGCCTTCAAGGAACTCATCACATATATAATTTCACATGTTCTAAGGGTAATCCTGGATATATGTAAATAAAAACTTTGCCAGAATATAATATAGAAAAATGTACCAATAGAATCAACTCTTTGAAACTCAACTTTCTCAAACATAAAGCATTCTCTTTATTGTCTACAGGGAATTGTTAAGGATGAATGAAAGAAGTATTTTGTTGTCTCCAGAGAGCATCTGCATATTAATAAAAATTTTATATGTTTTTTCAATAAATAGCCTGGAATAGGGTTTCTATCCCTGGTGACAGCCCAATCTCTGGAGCATATCCCTCTATTGTAAACCTCACTTAAAGGAGTAATTTACATAGTTCATGGACCAGGATTTCTATACAGGATTGTGAGAAACTCTTATAAAAGTTGGGCAAAAAATTCAAATCAATTCCAAATGTTCTATGCTACACTTACTGTTTATCTTGAAATTTTTATTCATTACTAAAAAGAATTGGCTATTTATTTATAAAGAGTAATATCTTGTGTCTAAATTTTAAAATACATGTGCATTGTGACTGCTGACAGGCTAGTCTAATAGAATTTTGAATTATGTTCTTATTACATACAATTAGTATAGATTGCTTATGCTTAATTTTTATTATTATGCTGTTAGGCATTTCATATTGTCCACTGTTAATATATGTAACTATTAATTTTTCTAGGGAAAGAAACAAATTTTTCTACCATATAAAAATTATAAAATACTTTTTATATAAAAGTAGAAATACAGGTAAAATTGAAAATCTTACCTGGTTCTAAGAATTTTATTTAAAAAAAGAAGCATTATTTTTAGTTAAGAAGTCTTTTAAGTAGAGTAATTTGTGGAACGAATCCCTCCAAAACCTTTAAAAGGGAGGCCAGATTCAAAGACATGACGCATACTGTTTCTTGGTTGATGGCACACAAAAACCTCATCTTTCCATCTTTCTGAAATATCTTTTCCCACTTTAGTTTTTGTTTTGGCATTCTAGTCCAATGATGTACACTAGTGTTTATACGCTTTCCTTTCACTCACCTGCAAAATTTAACTGGTTGCCATCTTACTATTTTTACTTTTGAAATCAGTCTTAAATGCATCTCTTTCTTTTGATCAAGCTCACCCGTTTCTTCTGAATTGTAATTAAAACTTTCTGAATAAATTCCCAGCCTGTAATTCTCTTGATATCTGGCTGATATTTTGCTGTATCAAAATTATCTTTCTTAAAGGCAAGTTGGATATGGCATTTATCTCATTAAATATTGTGCAGTAGAACTTACAAAACCTATGTCCATGATCCCTGGATAGTCATCAGAATCATAAGAGGAATTAGTAAAAGGCATGAATTCATAGAGTCTAGAAATCTGCATTTTCAATAGTTTCCCAGATGGTTATGATGATCACCCTTCATCCTAGGAGTAGGAAACAGAGTTCTACAGAATAAAGGGTAAATTCCCTGGCATCATGCCCAAAGTCTTTTAATATGTGGACCCTGATTACCTTTCCTTTCTCATCTCCACCATTAACCCCAAGGTTAATGTCATCAGAATGGAACATTTTAATATTGTTTAATAATCTCTCAGTATTTCAAATATCAAGCAATTCAAAATTACTATGGCTACAGGATATTTGAGCCACATAATTAACACTAGGACTCTGCACCTAACATTTAGGATATATGCATTCTTGTTAAGCACACATGGGGTGTTTATAAAAATTGACTGTAGATTGGGTTCTTAAGGCAGATCTTATAATTATATTAAGGAATTGGTATCATAAAGACAACTTTTGATGATGGCAGAATTTTAAAAATCCATAAAAATACCTTAAATACATTTGATTAATTCAGGCATAGTTTTTAATAACTCAGAAATTAAGAAATAAAAAGTAGAAAAATACTTGGAACTAAATGATAATTGAAATACTGTTTATCAAAATTAGTAGGATATTGCCAAGGTACTTATAATTTATAAATTTCATGCATATAATAGAAAAACAATGGGAAAAGTAATGACTGTGTTTAAACTTAAAAGTTAGGAGTACAACAGAATAAATGAAAATAAGAAAAAGCAAGAATGACATCCAAAACAAAAAAAAAAATATTGCTTTAGCTTTATATGGAATTAACATATTTATTGAACTAAATACAATATAGACAACTGTTAAAGCCTCAACTTGACCATTTGGAGATATATATGAGTAAAATGAAAAGAGAATGTCCATTGGTAGGAATGCAGCAAACCTGGAAAAAAATCTCTTCATATCACTTACTATTTGTATGATATTGAACAACTTAAGTTTTCTGATCCTCAGTTTTCTTAACAGACAAGTGTGAACAATAATAATTTTCTTCTAAATATTATGTAAGAATTTAATGAGACACATAATTATAATATATACTATATATAATTAGTTCTTTTTCCCCTTTTCTTAAAATATAAGATAATATTCATCACTCATCCATCTATTCTTTCAGAAAACAGAATCACCCATTAGGCTTTTCATTTAAAAAACAATATATTTAAACCCATTTTCTACAGAGGAACCTCAAAAAAACCTCAAATAAAATAAAATCTGAATACAAATCATTTGTTCAATGCAGATTACATTATAATTAATATCATTATGTTTAACCAAATTATGTTTCCAGGAAGCTGTAGACTAGCCTAGTAATGAGATACTCGCCTTTGTAGTATTTTGCGATAGATTAAGAAGAAATAAAGGGAAGGGCACACAGCAGAAAGAAAAAAAAAGACCCTCAAATATGTACTTCACTCAGGAGTAAGATTCTAATTCCATGGCAACTGGATAGGCTTCCTCCTGTCTTCACTGCGTAGTTCTCCATATGTCTCCAATTTTAAACAAAGCCACTCCCAACAGGAGCTCTACCTCAAAGAAGCCTGAGAAATGGCTGAGTGTCAGAGTCTTCAGGGTACTTAAAATACATTTGCTCTGACAGGATCTTGAACACCTGCAGTTATTTCAAAGGAATTTTGATCCAACAATAATTCACATAATTTATCATCTGGAGATGCCAAAAATTCTTTGAAAAACTGTACTGTAGTTAGAAAGAAAAAAAAGATGGTGGGTGGCAGTATTTTCACATATGATGTTTTTACAGGAATCATTAAATTATTTTTTCTTTCTAGTCTTTATTTCTTCATAGATGAAACACAGACTGCTGATTTATGTTTGGAACTTTATTGTGTGTTTACAATTAATACACACAAAGGGACTGTTCTATTATTTCAAGGGATTTGGGTTTTCAGTTTTATTTTTATCTCAACTGAGAGAAAACTAAGAGTCTCACCTTAATAACATTGATAATTTTAGAAATGTCATGATTTTCCTTCTACCAAAATCACACTGAAATTTGAATATATTTATTGAATAAGTGAAAAAACATACTTAATCAGAAAGAATAAGGATTTCGATTCTTTACAGCCTGTCATAAATAAATTTGTCATCTAAATTGAGGACCCTGAGCAAACTGGAGCAGAAAGGATAACGTGTTGTGATTTCCTTTGTGAAAACATCAGAAGTGCTCAGGAAAAAACAAATCAGTGGACTTGTGAATTATAGAGAAGGCAGTCTGGACTTGTGGATTATAGAGTGAGGGCTCATTGACTTTAGGGAACTTTTGCACCCACTGAGTAATCAGAATGCATAAGAAAAGTAATGCTTTTTAAGCAGATGAATACAAAGTGGAGTTCATTGGAACAGATCTTTAAAAAACCTCCTGGACATCATTATGGGAAAGTTAATTAGAAAATGTGCTTATAAAAGTTAATTTCTTCTGAAGTTATTTTATGAGTATTTTTGTAATAAAAAGAAATACTAATAAGTAGAAAGAAGGCAGTTAGTGCTGTCATCTAAATAAACACATTTAAAAACAAAAACGTATTAATTCTATTGAAAGGTATTTACCTGCTCCTCTCCTGGCAGCCCATGACTGAGATAAACCTAATTTCTCTGTTGGGCTAGTCCTCAGTGAAAACTACTGGGCACAACATTATAGCTTTCAGGGTGAAATCTTGAGTTTTCTGGGGAAATTGGAAAACCTCTACATTTTCCTGTTCTCAAGTTCTTCTCATTTAATAGAAATGATGCTTCATAAGAGCAGAATTGTTGAATATCAGTGTTCTTTCAATCAGGATAAATACCTAACTAGTATTTTTAATATTTCATCCTGAAAAATCTGATCTTTCATTGAATTGCACGAATCAATCAGGATTCAGAAAGGGTGATTAAAGGACATAGCGTGCAAAAATAAAGTGCTCATTTTCAGTTTGGATCAATTTGCTGTAGAAAGTATTGCCAACATAATTTTCATTGAGCTCTTCCAAACCTCAAGACTTGACTTTTCTGCTTTGAAAAAATATAATTGCATGACCATGCTTCTGGGAGACCTTGTTCTGCACCTCTAAAAACCAAGTTACACCCAGTGATGTGAATGAAAGACCCCCCGACGGCCTAAATGGAGCTCTCTTCCAAATGGGTTAAGGGAATTGGGCAGCGAACATCGAAGCAACATATTTAAACAGCATTTCTTCATCCTTTTTTATTTTTTATTTTTTTGAAGTGCAGATTGATTGACCTACCAGGTTGCAGAATTGAAGAATGTTGTGGTTTTACTTGAGAGGTGGGTTCAAAAGCTTTTTGCTGCTAAATAGTATGGATAATTTTTATTTTATATTATGATGGAAAATCAACTTAACCTGGGTAACCCTGTTAGCAAAATCTCAGTCCAGCTTTTCAAATGGATACTATTGAATCAAGTGTTCTAAGTTAATCTTCAGTTTTCTGGCTTCAGAAAAAAAATACCATGTACATTCTGAAATGGAACAAAGTTTAAACACAGCTTTCTCTTCTGCTTCTGGGTGGTTTGACACAATTCTAAACTAAAGACTTGTGCACTCACAGCATGACCAAGATTACCTCCCCCTCCTGCTGTTTCTTTATGGTGGCCCTTGATTACAAACCTGCTATTATAGCCTTCTGGAATCCTTAACCCTTTCAAAGTAGTCCCCCCCCCTTTTTTTTAGTTTGTTCTACTTATCAGTAATGGGTCTTACTGAATCCCCTCAGAACTCGTGATTTTTGTAGAAATCATGGAATTTATTGAAGTTTAATTGTTAAATTGTATTTTTATTCTAATTAGGGCAAGTTTGTGAACAAAAAGAGTGTTGGTTTAAAGCATGGGGTTTAGGGCCAAACAATACTATTTGTGTATATATCTGAGCATTCCTTATTAGCTACATGACTTTTGAAATGTTCTATCATTTGAAAAAGGATTGAGAATGAAAACTACCTCAGAAGGATGAGAAAAGTTAAATGAGTTATTTTATATAAGAAGTACCTAAAACTCTGCTGGACACATATGAGGTCAGTAAATTAAGATGACTAAAAGTAGAATGTGACTTTTAAGATGTAGGAAAGAATAAACTTTTTAAAATGGATTCTCAGAATCCTATAAATGATTGGTTTAACTTAGCTACATTGATATAGGGTCATTAAAGGCTAAGATACAAAGTATTTAAGTTTCTTGGTATATATGATAGAAATAGCTATTTCATTTTAAGATTTAAGAAATAGGTAGCACAGACTTATCACAAAAGAATTGGCATATGAAAATAGCTTTTAAAAATTATAAATAGATACAAATGAGAATGCTCAGTCCTAGGAAGGATACTCTTAGACATGCAGGGTCATAGCTTCTTGCTGCCCCATAGTGGCAGTTGATGTGACTGCAGTCTCCTCCCTGCAGGTGGCCAGTGGGAGGTGGCCATGTAAATATAATCAAGAGTGCTACAAAGTAAACACGACCTTCTCTAGTCTTATCAGTAAAGACCATTGCAGAAAATAGATGGTAGGAAAAGAACAAAATCCCACCCATATAAGAAAAAACAACAAAAGTGTTGGAAAAAGTCATCCTGGGAAGTATCATGCCAGGGAAGATATCAATCCAAATGGCATGTACAGAATGTCCCTTAATTGTTTGTGAGTTTACATGAATGGCTATTTACATGAATGGCTACCTACCTACCTATCATCTATCTATCTATCCTATCTATCTAGTTTATTTTTCAAGTAATACTTCCTTTGTGGTAGTACCCAATGTATGTGTACTTGGAAAGCTGATAATTTGGTGACACTTCAAGTCATTATATTTGAAAAACAAAAAGGAGGCTGAGCTTATAGGACAAATACATGGTACAAAAAATTGCAGCATCTTTAATCTCTTATGACTTTCTGAGCAATTCAGCTCTGCCTCCAAACTTGCATTCCTACTTATCAAGCAAAAGTTAAATGATCTCTAGGCTATTCACTCTTAGAAGGCAACTTGTGATTATTGTTTCTAGAGAATGCCCCTTATCCACCCAAGCAGCTTATCAAAAGTATTCTCTCTCTCTCTCTCTCTCTCTCTCTCTCTCTCTCTCTCTCTATATATATATATATATATATATATATATATATATATATAATCTAATAAAAGAGTAATATGCAAATTGACCATCACTCTGAGACACCTAAACCATGCCCACCATCCAAGCCACGCCTCCCAGCCAATCAGAGCGACTATGTGCAAATTAACCCGGCCAAGATGGAGCCGGCAGCCACGGAGCTAGAGTAAACAGGAGGCTTCCATTGCAACTGCCTGACTAGGCCTGTGGGCCTCTGCTCAAGCAATAATGTTTCAATTATAGAAGCCACGGAGCTGAAGCAAACAGGAGGCTTCTGCTGCCTGCCTAGGCCTCCAATCAGAGTAACGAAGTTTCAATTATAGAAGATAAATAAACCCCAGAAACCTGATTCCAGCCAGCCTTGCTGGGACATTGGATCATCAGAGGGAGCTGTGGACAGCCTGAAAACAGCCCTCAGTCCCTCACCCAGGCTGGCCACACCCCCATGGGGTGAGGGTCACCACTGGGAGGGCTTGGCCAGCCTGCAAACAGCCATCAGCCCCTCACCAGGCTGGCTAGGCATGCCAGCATGTGGACATTCCCCGAGGGGTCCCAGACTGCAAGAGGGCACAGGCTGAATTGAGGGACCCTCTCCCATGGAGTGCACAAATTTTTGTACACCGGGTCCCTAGTGTGTGTGTGTGTGTGTGTGTGTGTGTGTGTGTGTGTGTGTGTGTATTATTGATTTCAGAGAGGAAAGAAGAAGGAGAGAGAGACAGAAACATCAATGATGAGAGAGAATCATTGATTGGCTGCCTCCTGCACACCCCCTATTGCTAATTGAGCTGCAATCTGGGCATGTGCCCTTGTCTAGAATCAAACCTGGGACCCTTCAGTCCACAGGCCGATGCTCTATCTACCGAGCCAAACCAGTTAGAGCTCACTCCCCTTTTATAAGTCCCTTGCTAACAAGAACCCTGGTAGGTAGATTTTTCTTTATCTCATTGTAATTTCAATTGGATATTGGCAACTGCGTGATATCAGTGTCTAAGATATTGCCTGGTTTTGCTCTTTCCCAGCTTTTAAACTTGAATTTCACCATCTCCATTATTTTCACATCTAATATGTTGTCATACTTGGTCTGTTTTGATCCCGCAGTATCAGTGCCACTATCACCAGCCCTAATTCCTACCCACGCTTTTCTCTCTCTTTTTCTCATATTGCCAAGGTCAAGCCCCAATTATATCTAAATTTTTCCACAGCTTTAGAACTCACTTCCCTCCCACATCCCATTAAGAAATAGTGTGTAGAGTAGAGATAATATGTGATTTGGAATCAGAAAAACCTTGGTTGAATTCCAACTTCACCACTTTCTTTGCTGTGTAATCTTTGGCAATTGAGCCTAATATTTTTCATCTTAAAATGACAAAATAGCTTCTCTTCAAAGAGTTATCCTATATAATCTACACTAGTAAAAGAAAAAGATGCAAATTAACCATCATTCCATCACTCTGCTACATCCACAAGCCACCCCCACCAGCCAATCAGGAGCAAGTATGCAAATTAACCCAACTAAGATGGCAGTGGCCATGGAGCTGGAGCAAGCAAGAGGGTTGGGTTGCCCCCGGTGATGGAGGAAGCCAAGCTTCCTGCCTGCCCTGGCCAGCCCTGGGCTCCACTCAAGGCTACAAAGTTTCAATTATAAACCAGAAAAAAAATAAAAAGGAGATGCTGGGAGCTTGGGTCACCAGGGGTGTGGCCAGCCTGAAAATGGCCCTCAGACCCTCACCCAGGCTGACCAGGAACCCCAGTGGGACCCCCACCCTGATCTGGGACACCCTTTAGGGCAAACCAGCCAGCCCCCACCCATGCATCAGCCCTCTATCCTATATAATAAAAGGGTAATATGCAAACTGACCCTAACAGCAGAATGACTGGGAATGACTGTTCACTATGACAAACACTGACCACCAGAGAGCCGACGCTCAATACAGGAGCTGCCCCCTGGTTGTCAGTGCGCTCCCACAGGGGGAGCTGTGCTCAGCCACAATTCAGGCTGATGGCTGCCAGCACAGCGGTGGTGGCAGGAGCCTTTTCCGCCTCCTCAGCAGTGCTAAGGACGTCTAACTGCAGCTTAGGCTTGATCCCCTGGGGAGCAGGCCTACACCAGCAGGTGGACATCCCCCAAGGAGTCTCAGACTGTGAGAGGGCACAGGCTGGGCTGAGGGACCCCTCCCCACTGAGTGCATAAATTTTTGTGCACTAGGCCTCTAGTCCTACATAATAAAAGGCTAATATGTAAATAGTCCGAATGGCGGAACAACCAAACAACTGGTCTCCATGAGTGTGTTGACCACCAGGAGCATGTGTGCAGAACATGGCGGGCATTGGCCACAGTAGGATGGTGGATCAGGTGAGTGTGGGCACCAGATCAAGGTGGGGTGTCGGTCGCTGTCATTGGGTGAGCCTATGTTACTGAAAATTCTTTGCTCCTATGTGCTACGGTCCTGCCCAGTACTCACACCCACTTCCAGTGCCAGAGCCAGAGCCGCCACTCACACCCACTGCCAGCGTCAGCCCTGCTCACACCCGCTGTTGGTGTCTGGTGCTAGTCCTGATCACTCAGTGTCATCAGTAGGTGTGAGGGGCAGCTGCCAGCCTGCTCACCCCTGAGGGCTTCATCATCACTCCCTGCTTTGAGGGGCAATTAGGGACAGCAGCTACTGCTTGCAGCTGCCACTCACACCTGCTGCTGGCACTGGCCCCAATTGCTCCACGCTGTGAACAAGTACAAGTGGGACTGATGCTGTCAGCGCATGGGAGCAGCGGCAATGGGAGCAGGGCTACCAACAGACAGGAGACCAGGGGTTGTGGCAGGAGTGGCCAGGCAGGGGTGCAGAGGATGAGTGGAGACCCACTCCTTGCCTACCGCAGCCTTGCAGGCCACAGTTCCTTTCAAGGTGCACAAATTCGTGCACTCGGCCCCTCGTTTTTATATAAGACTCCAACATACTGGTAGGCACAGTTTTGATGTTTACCAAAATGCCAGTTTCCATTTTCTCCTTTCTTTTTAGTGGCAGACTTAAGAGCAGGGCAGTAGAAACTGTTGCTATGGTTACAGATAATAAAAGAGTGCATTTTAAATTGTAGGGAGTTTAACAATGTAAGTCACTGAAAGATCATTTGCTTGTTTTATAACTGTAAAAATGATAAAATATTTCTCTAAAATTTTTTGGTTGATATAAATTCTACAGAATTTCTGGATTAAAATAATAACAAAAAATAAAGAATTGCTGATGTTGCTGTTGAATTTCAATAATAACTTCAAATTACAAGAGCTTCACATTGGCATATTTGTATTATTTATCTTTTAATAAACATTGTATTATACACAGACATTAATCCAGAGAGTGCCTTGTTGAATAGTTCCCTCCAGACACATGCAGACTAAGCTATATGTTTTTGTTCTCTTAGTATGTTCATATCTGGTTGGAAGTGCTTAAGCATGCTTCAGGTATAATTCAGATCTGAGTCCTGTAATATTGCATATTCTTCCATTTTAACAGAAGATCTAAAATAAACAATGAAAGCCCAGGATCTATAAAGTTACAAAAGCAGAATTTGAGTTAGTTCCATTCTGTCAGTCTGTGTGACCATTTGGAGTTTTTATTTGTGTTTAAATTTTCTAAAATTCTTGTGAAATAAAATTTTTATGAGTCTCTGCCAAATTTAGAATTAAGACTATAAATAAGGCTATAATTTCCCATAGAATATTGGTTGGCTCATGTGAAAGAAAAATTTCGAACTTAAATTTAAAAAACATATTTTCCAATCAACTCTGAGTGAAGACAGATTGACAAATCTTCCTATATTTTCTGTTGACCAGGAATATGCAAGAATCTCAGTTTTTATAAAGTTGCAAAAATTAAGGCTCTTAACAGAAATTTTAATGTTAATATTTATTATTTTGGTGAACTTATATGTATAAATAAGAGTTTCTCTTTTTTTTCAAAAATACATGAAAAACACTTAAAAGTGTACCCATTGTCTATGTACCGTAATTGCTCAATAATATTAATTTTGTTTTCAAATTTTAGTGGCATAATTATATCACAAAATTATAGAAAAAATATTAATTGCTGCCTTTCATTATCATTTATTTCATTTCACAATTATTACTAAAATAATTTTGTTGCCCTGGCTGGTTTACTTAGTGATTAGAGTGTCAACCTGCGAACTGAGTGGGTCTCAAGTTCAATTCCAGTCAAGGGCACATGCCTCAATTGCAGGCTCACTGGAAAAAATATCCTTGGGTGAGGATTAACAAAATAATTGTAATAATCTATATATATAAAAATCTAAGTGACCGTCGCAACCAACAAAACCAAACAGATGACCGAACAGGCTGCATGTGGCAACCAGGTCAGCAGGAGGGTTAGTGAGGGACCACCAAACGACTGAGCAGTGGGCTGTGTGAGGTGATCAGTTCGGCAGAGGGGTTAGTGAGAGTCGACCAAAGGACTGAACAGCAGGCTGCATGAGGCAACCAGACCAGCAGGGGGTCAGTGGAGGGCAACCAAACAACTGAACAGCAGGTTGTGTGGGACAACCAGGCCGGCAAGGGGTCAGTGAGGGGCAACCAAACAACAGAGGGCTGCGGGGCTGACCAGGCTGGCAGGGGGGACAGTGAGGGTCGACCAAATGACCCTGTGTGGCGTAACCAGGCTGGCGGGGGGGGAGGGGGAAGTTGGGGGTGACCAGTCTGGTGGGGGGGGGCAGTAAGAGGTGAACAGGCTGGCAGGGGAGGCATTTATGGGTGCCCTGGCTGGCA
>PVJC01024026.1:0-25880 GCA_004026665.1 Murina feae
ATATAAAAGAAGACCAACCAGGAGACGACTGTAATAGTCTAGGATTAAAAATAGCATGGTTGGCCTTGAGTGTTGGCAATAAGAAAGAGAACTAATTTAGGAGGCATTTCATTGCTGGTGATTTGGCAAGTGAAAGAAATATAATCATAATGTATAGTTATCCAAATGTCATATACAAAGGGCTTTTCACAATCACCTTACCTAATGACAAAGTAAACTGGGAGAAAAGTAACAGCCATGAGATTTCAAAAAGGAAGAAAGAGAAAGATAAGTAAAGTACCTCAGATGGAGAAAATGCAGAGACACAATGGTAACAATAGATGTCTATGGACATTGTGAGTCTGAAACCCGTAAAGATGATAAACCTATAATTGAAAATACAAGTCCATAACTCTGAAGAGATCGGGCTTAGGTGTATAGATCTGGGTCTCATTAGAATAGAGCATGTGATGGAAGCCAAAGAAAAGACAGAAAAACCAGGTGAAATGTAAAGGATGGGAAAAGGAATAGAGGCCACTAGAGGAGGAGAACTACGGATAATGCTGAGTATACAAAGAAAAAGCACAGTGAAGAAGTGGAAAAGTAGGAAATAGGAATTGGCAGTGATATGGCATGCTATAGGAAAATGAGAGTAGGGTAGGTTCTGGAAAAATGCAGCCTCTGAGTAGGACTTGTATCAGAGGTGGTATACGGCAAAGGATTAAATGATCAATGATAAGAAAAGAAACAACATCAATGAGCTGTTCTTGAGAAATGGAGGGTGAAGAAGAAAAGAAGTTAGGTCAAGCCAGATTCAAATATAGACACAGACACTCTAAAGCGTGGAACGGAGAGAGAGATGTGGATACACTGGGGATAAAAGAAATAAAACAGTAGAAAGGAAGGGTTGACAATAAAATAAAAAGACTGATAGAGCAAAATTTTAAAGATGGAATCTAGAACATACAAGGAGGAGTTGCCTTAAAAAAAAGAGTGGCAAATTTACTCCTATGAGATACAGAAGGAAGAAGTAAAGACACAGAAAAAATACTGAAGCCAAGGACACGGAATATGAAAAAGTTCATATAATACAGTGTCAAGTTCATCAATAAAGTATGGATTAATGTTGACTGCAGAGGTGAGGACTGGAGCAATAGGAGAAAGCCAACTATTGCTGAACATAAGTAAAAAGACTCAGGCTGAGAGAAAGACCAGGAAGGCTGGTAATTTCAGTGTCTAGGAAGAAGAAGTCAAGGACAGAGGGACACCACAGATAATAGTGATTAGGAAGAGGGCTTGGGAGTTAGATCAGTGGTTCCCAATGTGGTGCACATGCCCCACAGGGAGGCAATTTGATTTTTAAGGGGGGCAATTTGAGAATGAATTATTAACAGTTAATTTTTTGCATTTCTTATGGTTTTAGGGGCCTCATATATAGTATATAAATATATATTATGACATAGTTATGCATTTCAGTCCTCTATTATTGTTTTGAAACTTTATTTGCTATTTTTTCATATCACTTCATATTATTATTATTATTTTTTAAAACAATTTTTTTAGTGATTTCTTCCTCAGTACTTCAACTGTCCTTTCATGTGTTTTTTGTTTGTTTGTTTGTTTTTTCTCTCTTCATGTATGCCATGTCCTTTGGAAGCTTGTTTAGACCAAGTTAATAACCTTTTAGGCTTCCTCCACATGAATAAGAGGTCACTTTCTTACTAATAAGAATTATATGTCACGGAAGAGGGGGGGAGATCAGGATTTTAGAGATGCTTAGGTGGGGCATGGCCAAAAAAAGGTTAGAAACCACTGAGTTGCATAGAATGGGTCCCAAGCCCATCCCACCAGTTCTCAGCTATGAAGCTTCTTCAAGACAAGTTACTTAGCCTCTCTCTGTCTCAGTGTCCTCTTTTGAAAACTAGAGACTATAGTATTGTCTACCTCATAAGATCAATTTTACAATTAAAGATATTAATAAACACAGCCATGACCAGTTTGGCTCAGTGGATAGAGCGTCGGCCTGCAGACTAAAAGGTCCCAGGTTTGATTCTGGTCAAGAAAATGTACCTTGGTTGCGGCACATCCCCAATTGGGGGTGTGCAGGAGGCAGCTGATCGATGTTTCTCTCTCATCGATGTTTTCAAGCCTCTATACCTCTCCTTTCCTCTCTGTAAAAAAATCAATAAAAATAGAGTTTATAAAAACATATTAATTAACACAAACTGCTGAAAATAATGCCTTGCCCATAGAGAATGAACACAGCCTTTTCTAATTCACTTTAAGCTCATTTAATGTGGTTGATCTCACAGGAAAGAAAAATATTTTTGAGCTAATTTACACTCATGAGTAAGTGACAGATCACAGGCCATACTTAAATTATTTGTAATTTTAAAGTGTACTGATATTAGCCAGACATCTTAACTGGCTTAATTTCATGCTTTATGATAATAAAAATTAAAAAGCATTTAAATCCCAACATGGTGTGTGGTGCAAGAACCAACTTTCTCAATTCCCTTTTATGATTCTGGTTTATCATAGCCTCTTGCCTTTCTCTACTTCTCAATTTATCAATTCTTCAAAAACAAAATGCCCACCATCCTAACCATAAGTTTCTGTATTGGCTACAGAAGGCTAAGGATGAACAGTCTCTCCTTAGATCTATCTTATCAGGCATAGTATTTTTGACTTATATGTCAAACTGCCTGTATTGGATACCAGCCTTAGGGAATGGATGTGAGATGTCCTAATCAGCATAGGAGACTGCTAAGTCACAAAGTGGCCACATCTTTTTAAAATTTCTCCCAATGATCAGAGAAATCCAAGTGTCTCAAGTCCCAGAAATTTAAGCTACTGACTCTGAATTTATGCACTTCTGCCTGTGAAACACTTCCATGTTGACTACTTTCCATCATGTTGTATGCAATAGTTGTGTAAGTGTTTGCAAGAGAGCATTATAAAGGATACATTTTTAATGGAGTGTGTTACAGCCAGTCATTTTCCTTTTCCATTTTCAAAGACCTGGAGGAGAGTTTATTTCTTTCTATTTAATCCTTTAGAAAACATTTGCTGAGTACCATTAACATAAGTAAACTCTTTCAATATCCCTTTATCAAAATGTCATTACCAGTTACAACACTCCGATGCATTATGCAATTGCCAAGGTTATCTCTCCCCAGTCCACAATTCTCAGTTTAAGCCTAGCTCATCCTTTTTATACTTAAACACCTATAGCTATGAGAGCTGAGTAATTTCTTAGAAAGAGTCTCCATGAGGAAGAGAGGAAGCAGATAATCCTTAGGAGAAACCATCTTCCCATGGCAGGACAACTGGCATCACAAACCCTACCATACCCAGCACCAAATGCCAAGAGGATCCTATAGTTTTTACAACATTAAAAATAATCCATAGATTTATTAATACTTAATACATAGCAGGTACCAGCCCTTGAAAACCTCTGTCAGTGATTTTAAAAAACTCTGGGTGTTCTGAAATGGACCATATTTGTTAAGAACTCTAGCACTGAAATTCAAACTACCTGCACCAAGTCTTGTGTCCTCCTGGAGTGTGAACTTAACCTTACTATGTCTCTTTAGTCATCATAAGTGGAGATGATAATAGGGTCTACCTCTACCTCACAGGGCTTTTTACAAGATAAAATTAAATAATAAAAGGGCTAGACATTTGCTTCGCATCTAAGTACGAATTCCAACGGATTAAGTATTAACTGTGATTTCCAATGTCAATTTACATAGTAGGTCCTTAGGCACTCTTTGTGGAATACTATTTTTATGAGTCTTCCTAACCTTAGTTCTACAAGGTTTCCTCTATGTAATAAGACAATGTCATCAGACAGATCAATTATCATTTGAGCTGGAGCATCCATTAATAAAAGTTCCTTTAAAAATGAGCTTGCCTGTGAAGGAATGTACCATAAATACAATGCATTCCATTTAGGCTGACCTTGATTTAGCTACAGTCATTTCTTCTTTCCACTTGTCACCCCAGCATCAACGTCTGTTCAAGTATAAGATTGGCTACATAGAACTTTTACCTGTGTTAATGACTTGTAAGTGCCAGTCTGTACTGTAAGTTGATGCATTCCTATTCCTGGTCCCCCCCTTATTAGAAGCTTGCTCTCACTGATAATAGATCTCAGAGGTCCATAAAAATCTTAGGAAAAATTCTTTCTAATTTAATAGACAGGCGGTGCGTAGAATACAACTGCTATACTTTGTTGTATTCCACATGCCTGTAATAATTTCAAAGCATCTGCAGAAACCCAGCATGGTCCCTGCTGAGGAAACTATTAATTCTAATGCCAGGGAGAACTAAATACAAATTTGATTGGATTTCTTCCCATCCAGATTTCAGAAAGCACTAAGAGTCATCAGAGTCGTCTCAATAACTCCCGCAGAAAGAGCATCTCTATTAAACACCCAAGAATTTATATTGGTTTTAATATCCAATCTCATCTCACCTGATAAATAAATGAGCTGTCAGTAACAGTGTCCTTTAAAAAAAATGCAATGTCATCCTCCCAGCCTTTTCAACAGAAGTATCAATATTGAAACGTGAGATAAAACAAGCAGTGTAAAAAAATGATGTGATATTTCTGTTATTTTTCAGTGCCTCTCGGAGGGATTATTTGGTTCCACGTTTAGGGATGCATCTGCGGCTAATAAGCCAACCCAGGGTCCACTTTAATAGTGACAACTTGTAAAGGTAAGAGCAAGGCTAGGCAACAAGCTTGTTAAAAAGCAGTCTCTAGGAAATGAAGGCTTATGCAAGCACCAGCTATCCAAAGCAAATGTGTTTTCTGAGATAAACTGGAGAGGAAACATCTAAATCAACCTTCTCGTCAAAAGTAAGCAAGACACATCTTATCAATGCAAGAGAAATCACCTAACCAGGAATTCTCTGCATTCCTGCCAAACATGTATTTACAAACCATGTAGGCAAGAAGTTCCGTGATGCCACCAACACCTCGGGCGCGTCTCCACATCTATAGTTAGTGCCGTTGGCGGTAATCAGGCAGCAAATTGAAGGAGGATGAAATACGAAAATTCAGTATTTTTCTTACAAGAAAAAATACAAAGTTCTGGGAAGATATAGATGGCTTTGTGTACTTATCTAAACAATTTTTCTGTTATAAAAATATTCACATTTCAGAAAATAAAAGATGAAGCAACGAAATAGCAGGGTAACAAAGATGTTAAATGTTCAAAATACTCTGGTGTCTATTCATAACTGCTCAGAGGAGAGAGGAAAAGCAGAATTAGCTCTGGCTTCTCTCCGACAACTGAATGATGATCTCCTAGATACTACAGAATTCAGGGCAAACTTCAGCCAGCCAAGGCGACCAGGCAATCTGCAAAGACTTAGACTTCCCCTGTGGCCAAGAATTAGTATATCCTTGCCTTCACTTATAATCTGGAAATGAAAGCATGCCCTATCCTAAGAGAATACCATTCTGCCATCTTCCCACTCGTTTCTCTTCTAAGGAGGCTAGCATCTAAGTGGCCAGACACTCATCCTTGACATACTGCTCCCCCCAGCTCCTCACTTCAGCACATAAGCTGGGCTCACCTCTTATCAAACCTGTGGAATAATCCACTCCTTTGGACTCAAAGATGGAAGGAAGGAAGGAAGGAAGGAAGGAAGGAAGGAAGGAAGGAAGGAAGGAAGGAAGGAAGGAAGGAAGGAAAAAAGGAAAGAAAAGAAAAGAAAAGAAAAAAGAAAAGAAAAGAAAAAAGAAAGAAAGAAAGAAAAGAAAAAAAAGAAAAGAAAAGAAAAGAAAAGAAAAGAAAAGAAAAGAAAAGAAAAGAAAAGAAAAGAAAAGAAAAGAAAAGAAAAGAGAAGAGAAACACATGTACTCCAACTCATGGTCTGTAGAAAGAACGTCAAGAAAACTCACTGTTCGAAATTATCTCATTCAAAACCCTTTCAGAAAGTGGGACTTATTAGTCAATTACTCTTAGAAACAGCAAATTAACTGAAACACACACACACATACTCACAGGCACTCACACATTGTGCACACACCCACACTCCCAAATCTGGGGGGCGGGGATGGGAATCATTCAGGCGCTGAGAAAGTATTAATCGGGTGGAAAGCACCCAGCCCCCAAACCCGACTGTATATGCGCTGGGGACCCTGCTTCTGCACGCTCTGCCCAGGGTCGCCTGCAGACCCCCACCGGGTGCCTTCTGCAGCGCTCAAGCCTTCCACCCCTCCCGGAGAGAAGGATCCCACCCTACTGTGCGCACGGGGTCCGGGGTGGGGCAGAGGCACCAAGGGGCCCCCCTGCTCTCCCCAAGAGTCCCGGAGCGCGCAGGATCCACTCACTTACATGTCTGGCCGGAGATGTATGGCGCTGCCTGGAGGCCAGCAGGCAGCCACCCAGGTGCACTAGCACCAGAGCCGCAGCCGCCAGGTCATCTCTGCCCCGGGCCTGAGCGCTCCGAGCGGCTCCCACTCAGCAAGCCCGAGCCCGCAGCAGAAGTTGGGCTCGCTCGCGGGGCAGAAGTTGGTGCGCGGCTCGGGAGACTGGCTGGCGAGGCGGGTCTCCTCGCGGAGGGCGCGGCAGCAGCTCGGCCCCTCTGGGCATCACAGGCTCCTGGGAGCGCGGGAGGAGTGGCGGGGGTGCTGCCGAGGCGCCGTGGCCACCGAGATGCGCGCCCTGCTCTGCCTCCAGCCACTGGAACGCCGCGAACCCCACGGCCCGCAGCCCCTGCGGCCTCGGTGCCATGGAAACGCGTTAGCCGCCCTCTGGCCCTGGCTCCTCTGAGTGTTTAAAGAGACAGCCCCGTAGCCACCAGGGCTGGGCTGCACGCGCTGCTGGGCGTCCCCCACCCGCTCCTCTCCACCAGCGCCTCCCGGGATCGGGAGGGGGATGCTGGGAGCTAGCGATGCCGCTGAGACGCAAAATGAGGAGCTTAGCTCAATAGTCCCGCCTAACTCTGCTCCCCCTCTTCCTACCCACCCAGCACACTCCCCCAAAACCGCGCTAAAGAGGTGCTGGAGCAATGGCTTTCCCCCTCTTACACCAACCTGCTCACCACCAAATCAGCTGTGCAGCAGCCACCTCGGAGACCAAAAGGAGGCTGACTTTTCATTCTCCAGGTTCTGCGCCCTCAGTCCCGAGAGTCCATCAGAACACGGGCTGGGGCGCGCGAGGGGGATGGGGGTGGTGTTTGAAGTGGGAACCAAAAGGCAGTTGATTGAGTCAAGTCTCCTGCCAAAATAAAAATAAAAATAAAAAATCCACCGTTGCAGGATACATCCCGGGCTCATTCAAAAACCCTCCTTACTCGAAATGGGATGCTCTCCCTTCATTTCATTTGGCCACCACCTCATCCCCTTCAGGCACCAGAGATTTAAGGAAGATCCCACCTTTCACAAACCTACTCCCTCCTTTCCTTCAAACCAGCTTCTCTTCCCCCAAACTGCCATGGAGCAGCCAGTAGGGAGCCCTGTGCCTTTCCAGAAGGGAGCAGCGTCTGCTCTGGATGGAAAGCTCTGGCTGCGGTGCTGGCCCAGCTGCCTGGGACGCACAGCCAACACCAGCCTCCTGGCCAGCAGCTCCGGCCCAAGGTTATGCCTCTACCCAGAACCAGCTGCTGTCTGGAAGGCGACAAACCTCTGGAGTCTGTCCGTGGAAATAAAAATCTATGGTGCATCGTGCCTTCCAACAAGGACAGCCCAGGCTCTGAAGCCATAGTCTTCCGTTTAGCCCTGCAGAAAATGGATAGATCTGCTGTGGGACAACTTTTTGCTTTGATTCCTAAACTTACCAAAAGGGGCTCTCCAATGACTCTTTCACGGATAGTACTTAAAGGGATACCACCTGACTTTCTCAGTCCTGGGAGCCCTGAAATAATCTTCCCCAAATGGTCTTCTGGGCTCCCTTTTGCCCTTCACGGTTGAATTAACCATCTGGCTCTTAGTTTCATTCTTCGGAGCTTTTGTTCTCCCTATTTTCTGTCTGCTCTCCCTGCAACTAAAAGAAGCAATTGGGCACCTACAGGGGAGAATGAGGAGCAAATAAAAAGATGAGGGTGAGATAGAACACTCCAGAATTCTTAAGCATCTTTGACTTTGCCCTCCTTGACTTGTGGATTTGGAATTCACACCACACTGTAGCTATCTTCTCTTTTCTTAGGCATACCTATGTCTTTTACCTTTTTACTGAAGTGTAACTTTAAGGTGAAAATCATAAATATACAAGTAGATGATATTTGTATCTTTTGAACAATGTATTTAAGAAAGAATTTTAGAGCAGGTTGCACAATAGTAATTATTTGAACCTCCTTATTTCATAAAAGAGGGATTCACTGTCCCTTACTTTCCTAAACCCCAGTTATTTATGAACCAGACCTACAATTTCAGACAGAATGGACTTAGGGGCAGTGCTGACACTGTCACAGAGATGCCGTCACTTGGCTAACTCCTAATTACTTCTGATGATGACTGGCCCAGAATGGATCAAACGCATTGATCATTTAAAATTTTATTTTTAACTCTTAGTTTAACTTCTCCTAACCCTCTTTGTTATCAAATGTCCTCTTCTCCTCCTCTTTCTCTTCTGCTAAGATGCTAATGATCAAAAAGGCAGGCAGGACACTGTGGGGAAGGAAATAAAGAAAGGGGAACTGGATAATTCACAATAATGGTGGCTCCTGAATTGAGGCGGGGCTGTTTTTTTCCCCATCTGGGTGTAAGCAAATGCAGGTGAAAAGATTAATCCTCTGTATTGATTCAATTTCTACTTTATCTCTTGGATGAAACCTAAAGACTCCAGGTTATTTCAGTACAGTTGAATCTTAATTGTTTAATGAAAATTTATAGCAGACCCACAGATGACAGTATAGATTAACTGAACCCTGAAATTCACTGTGATTACTAAGCCTTTCTTTGCTTCTGGACTAGTTTTTTAACTCTGCAGGGCTCTATCTTCACCTAATCTCCCTCCCTCCTGGAGTGTAAAAAGTTCCTAATCATTTCCTTTCTTTATAGTACAGAAAGCCTTGCATAAATTATAGACCTCCTTCATTACAAGGCTAAATTTTGTGTAAGCTATAGCTGAAACTCCGAACTATCTTAAGAGCTAAAGAATAATGAGAAAATGCAGGAATGTATGCAAATTATATGACTGCATGATTGTTGAGTTAAGGACAGTTTAGGTACATGAGAAATGAACCAGTAAATTAAAAGCACAAATTAGAAACATTTCCTTTTATGTATGTACATTGATTTTAAAGAGATGTTCGTTCTAGATAAACATTTGAAGTATTTTGGATGTGACAGGGTAAATATGATAAGTGTGAACTTCATAAACTGAGGCTGACTTCAAATTATTCTAGCATGGATAATAATATGAACATAATGCCAAGTAAGCAATTATCATTAAATGAAGCATACTTTTCTAGTGTAAAGATTTAAAATTTTGCCATGTACTAGGAAAACTTAATTTGAATTCAGTTCTCATTTTGCTGTCTATTCATATAATTTTAAAATAATTGGAGATTTGCTTTGATCGGTTGGTTATGCTATATCTCTAAAACAAGGGAACATTCTGAAGCCTGTTAGTTATAGACTTACATTTTAAAAGCGCAATGCAGTGTGGTCATTTGAGGATGCTATGAACACACAAAATGAAGCTAGATACAGACAAAACAATTCATTCAGCATGTATTGCCTAAAGTGAACAACATCTTAAAATGAACAGTTCAAGAGAATGAGCCTCATACAAAGAACCAATTTTAAAAATTAAGAGAGAGGAAGTTCTGTGTTGATGGCATCTCTTGCTCAAACATAAATTTCATGAGGAGAAATTAAACATCACGAACTGAGTTTTATTTTTGTCTTTTGAATGATCCTTCACAGTGCCAACCTGGACAGGCTCTTAAAAACGGATCTGATATAGCAGACAAATGTTCCCTCTGAGAGGAGTCCAAAGGATTTGGTGGGGCCTCTGGGGGGAATGCCACATGCCACCCCACTCTCTCCAGACCTGCATCAAAGGAGCCATAAATCTAACCAGATTCTCCCTTGTTAGGAGGAGGCTGGGTAAGCCAATTTCATGCTTTCTGTATGCTGGCTATAGAAAGGAATACTTACCTACAAAGAAATAGATCAACCAGATGTTCTCAAAATCTCCCTCAGCTGCGGCTTGAAGCTTTGCAGTCCCCACATACTTTATCTTCCTGTCTGTCTTCTTCTAATTGAGAAATTGTTGATCCAGGCAGTTCAACAGGCAGTCTGCAGAAACCTTCCTGCCAGAGCTTTTTAGCCCTGCTCGCCTTCTGTACACAAAAACTTCCAGTATCTGTGTGGGAACAGGCCACTTCATTCGGCAGGTGTTGTGGGTTGAAAGAGGAGGAGGTCAGAAAGCAATTCTTCAAAGGATAGCTTCTGTCACCTGAACATGTAATAAATTGCCATTATAGAAATGTCTACAAGCACTAATGAGCCATGTACATTGAAATCTTGATGTCAGGCAAAACAGAATGAAATTTGCCCGGACCCCAACTGGAATTGTCATACCAAGATGTGAATAATCATTCTCATCTGCCATTAAGTTTTGTCCCTATAATCCAATTTCTCTCTCCGTGTTAAGGAAAATAATAAATTCAATATAAAACTCCCAAGATATGTCTCATGATTTATATATCCATCTATACATTTGTTTGTGCATGTATGTGTGTGTGTATATATATATATAATGTGCACCAGGCCCCTAGTGTGTATATACACATTGATCAGTATAATTGCTCAGTACTATACTAGTCATTGGCCTTAAAGCCTTGATCAATCAAATGTGATTTACAACAGAACTACAATTCCAGAATTACATATATTTATTAGAGCATAATTAGAATACTAGCCCAGAATGCCACATGCCACCCCACTCTCTCCAGACCTGCATCAAAGGAGCCATAAATCTAACCAGCTTCCCCCTTGTTAGGAGGAGGCTGGGTAGTTTTTTTGAAACTATACCTTGCACAGCTAATTTATGTGTGTGTGTGGGTTGGTGGGTGGGTGGATGTGGGTGTGTGTGTTAAAAAAAAAAACATAACCCTAAATTTACTATCTTAAGTCATTTTTAAGCTTACAGTTCAGTAGCGTTGAGTATATTCATGGTGCTGTGCAATAGATCTTTAGAACTTTCTCATCTTGCAAAATTAAAGCTTTATTCTCAGTAAACAGTAGCCTTGGCAAATACTTTCCTAATTTCGGATTCTATGATTTTGACTAGTTTAGATGTTTTGTGAGTAGAATAATACAGTATTTGTTCTTTTGTGACTGACTTATTTCACTTACGATAATGTCCTAAGGGTTCATTCATGTTGTAGCATGTGACAAGATTTCCTTCTTTTATAAGGCTGCATTATATGCCATTGCATGTATGCACCACATTTTGTTTATCTGTCAATAGACATTTGACTTGCTGCCATCTCTTGGTTATTGTGTATATTGCTGCAATTAACATGAGTGTGCAAATATCTCTTCAAGACTCTGCTTTGAATATATATATATACACACACACACACACACACACACACACACACTAGGGGCCTGGTGCACAAAAATTTGTGCACTTGGGGAGGTCCCTCAGCCTGGACTATGCCCTCTCGCAGTCTGGGACCCCTCACCCCATGGGGGTGTGGCCAGCCTGGATGAGGGTGTGAGGGCCATTTTCAGGCTGCCCACAGCTCCCATTGACCCAATGTTCCAGCAAGGCGGGCTGGAATCAGGTTTCTGGGGTTTATTTATCTTCTATAATTGAAACTTTGTTGTCTTGAGCAGAGGCTGGCCTAGGCAGGCAGTTTCCTCCATCGCTGGTGCAATGAAAGCCTCCAGTTTGCTCTAGCTCAGTGGCTGCTGGCTGCCATATTGGCTAGGTTAATTTGCATACAGCCACTCTGATTGGCCGGTGGGCATGGCTTGGCTTGTGGGCGTGGCTTAAGTGTAATGGAGTGAGGATCAATTTGCATATTACTCTTTTATTAGAATATATATATATATATATATATATATATATATATATATATATTCAGAAATAGTGCACTGGCCAGGTAGCTCAGTTGGTTAGAGAGTCAATCTGATAAGCCAAGGTTGCAGGTTCAATCTCTGGTCAGGGTACATAAAATTATATGCATAGCCCATGGACATGGGTAATAGGGAGGTGAAGACCTAGAGGGATGGTAGAGGCTGGGAATAGATAGATAAAGGGGGGATGGGAGTCATCTGTAATACTATAAACAATAAAAAAAATTTTTTAAATCAATCAATGAGTGCATAAATAAGTGGAACAATAAATTGATGTTTCTCTCTCTCTCTCTCTCTCTCTCTCTCTCTCCCTCTTTGAAATAAATAAATAAACACTTGCTATTACTTTTGCTTAAATATTGGTCTCCCAAATTTGGTATGGTCTTTTTGAGAGCATGTGATGATGTCTCATTGTGATTTTAACTATATTTCTCTTATGATTAGTGACGTTGAACATATTTTTCTATATATTTATTGTCTATTTTTATGTCTTCTTTAAATAATTGTCTAATGAATCCTATACCAATGTTTGTTATCATCATTTGTTTTTTATTGTTGACATTTCTTACATATTCTAGGCATTAACCCCTTATCAGATATATGATTTGCAAATATTTTCTCCCATTCCATAGATTCACTTTCACTCTGTTGATTGTTTTCTTTGATACACAAAAGTTCTTAAGTTTGGTTTAGTACCATTTGTCTATTTTTTGTTGTAATTGCCTGTACTTTTGATCATCTTCTAGCCAAGAATAAACTTAGTGTGTTCTAGAAAGTCATGATGACCAGCAGTCATGGAGCAAAGTCAGCAACAGGGGAACATTAGAAGAAACCTAACCAAATAAGAGGAAAAGTGATTGAGTGTCAGGACTGTGCTACATCTAAAAAGACCATGATACAATGAAAAACAAAGCAATACTATATGTTTTCATTTCATGAATTTCTTCTCTCTTGCACTATTCTGTCCTACCTTCTCCACCACTTCTCTATCATCAGTCATTAACACAGTCCTGTATTTTAGTAAACACACAGAATAAAGTTTTTTTGGCTAATATATCTGCATCTTTTTCATGTCTTGGAATTAGTCTATTACCACATAAATCATTCCCCTCCATTTCTATCTACTCCACTCTATTTTCATTTTTCAATGTAATATTTATTATCCCAGTGTCCTAGTCACATTTGAAATAGTAGTAACCTGTAAGATTTCACATTTTCTGAAAATTCAAGACTCTTGTATAGAAATTATAATTAGGCTGGCTGGTAAATGTTCTATTATTAGTAAAAATTGTGATTTTTAGAGTTGTGGGTTAATTGCTAATAACTGTATGCAGTGTTTTCCCTAAAGATGTTTTCTATTATAGTAATTAACTGAGCAGCTGGGAGAGCTGACATTAACCATTTGTCTTCACAGTAGTCCTCACTGGGGACTCTCCCAAAACCTTTGCACCATGACTTTATTTGCTAGTTGATGGGTAATGTAAAAGGGAAGCATAAAAGATATAGGATCTTCACACTTTGGAGCGAAGATCCAATTTACAATAATTTTTTCTTCTTATTGAAAGGATTCTTTCTTAAACATATGATGAATAGATTATGAGAAACATAGGATGTCTTTTAGATATATGGACTGATTTGGCTTGTTTTTATGTTCATATTTTCCTTATTTCATCCTCACAGAATGAAATTTTGTCACAATGTTTATGTCAGAAACCTGAGCTACTCTGAAGACACCACTGGTTTATCTGTTTACAAGTTAGATTGGACCAGTAAGAGCTGGCAACATGTTCAGTAAAGCTTTAGGGCCCATCTTGCCAGAGAGCCCTATAATTTTTCATGCTGCATGAATTCCCATTTGATTATTAACTCAGCTCTACACCTTGATTTTATCTCCCAGATCTCCCTCTGGGAGTCTTGGTGCTTCTTAGTGCGAACTCCTACCTACTGTATGATATGATCTCAGTCTCAAGTCTATATGCAAAATCTGATGTGGGACCCAGGTTCTCCTGACCAAGGAATGTTTCATTTAACATATATTTTTAAAATATATTTTTATTGATTTTAGAGAGGAAGAGAGAGATAGAAACATCAATAATGAGAGATAATCATTGATTGGCTGCCTCCTTCATGCTTCCTACTGGGGATTGAACCAGAAACCAGAGCATGTGCCTGACCGGGAGTCAAACTGTGACCTCCTAGTTCATAGGTCAATGCTCAACAACTGAGCCATGCAGATGGGCATCATTTAACATATTTTTAAATAAGATGTCCCAAACCAAAGTAGAAACTAAAAAAAATAAAAATAATAAAAATAAACTTTTAGGTACATAAGAATTCTTTATCTTTCCTCTGGTTGAATAAAATAATAATTTCACTACTGTTCAGATTCCATTGCTTTTTTTTAACCTTATTTTTCCAGAGGCAGTAATTTTCTTTCTTCTTCAGATTATTCCTTTTTCTTTAAATTCAGAAAAGCTCTGGCTTTATACTGTCTGGAGGGGTTGGTTGTAGGAGCCTCAATAGAATGAATGCTGTCTAATTTATACTAATTCAACAGAAGCCACACAGATAAGAGCATGCTAGGCCTCTGGCAAATGGTTAGGCCCCAGCTTTCCTTTCCCTCTGAAAAGATACAGGACCCTGGCTCTCTATGCATGATTCCTTGTGGCCACTAGCTTGGAGGCTTCACCCATTCAAGACCACGCTCTTGAGTCTAAATTTTGCAAGTCTCAAAGTTTCACCTCATACTTTAGAAAGTGATATGTATCAGGTTTTGAAAGCAAATGAGGTTGTGGTATAATATGAAGGAAACTTTCCACACAGAAATATTTCTACTGGACATCCCAATGAGAGCCTGGGCTATTAGCTGGAACACCCATGGATACAGGTTGACAAGACAGACTCAGGTAGGACCTAGCATCTGGTGTGGATACCTTTAGGAGAGCAAGTTTCAATGCAGTTATAAGTAAGAGATCAGGCCTGTAAGTGAAAGACTGTGGTTCTCAGGGTCAGTAATAGCTTCCAGCAAAGGTAGAGCAATAACCTGGTTGCCCTTCTGAGAGAGAAGTTGCTCTGACCATTTGGATGTAGACAAGGGAGCTCTGAGGTAGCCTGCCTCTTCTTCTACCTTGACTCCATGGACTCACTTTCCCTGTACAACATCCAGACCTACGTGATGCTATCTGCTTAATTTTTTTTTTTTTTATATACAGTGCCTTGCAGGGAAATGTTTTAATGAAACCTTTTTGATTTACTGGTCAGTTGAAGTAATTTTGGGAAAGCCTTGCAAAACATGAATTAAAATACAAATTGAATTTTTTAAAAATGTCAGCTTGCATAGTCCGAAGAAAGATAAGCTCTTCTTAACTTGCCCTCACAATTTTTCCTCATGGCAGACCTCTCCCCAATATACTCCTAGCAATAACTAATATCGGAAAGCCAAACAAACAAACAAAAAAATCTACAACATATTCTGTCCACCTAAAAATAATTCAGATGATAAAATCTGAGTTGACTGTTTCAAATTCACATCCAATTGTTTTAATTTTATTGTCCACTTCCTCCATCCAATTTTATTTTGAGCTTCTTAAGGTGGGAAACATGTCTTATACTTATTTATACCATTCAAAGTAGCAGACTGTATTGGGTAAGGCCATGTTGGACGATAAAATTGTTTTAATTAAAACTCAAGTTTTCTTAAGGCCCACCTAGAAGACTATGTAACAAAAGAGCTGTCTTGTACTGTCATCATTACCTTGGTTAAGAGGGGGAAAACGGAACACAGATAATAGCTGTGCATCTTTTGGCTAAAACACCACCACCACCCCCCACTTAAGAAATGATAACCAAGGACAACAGTCTTGGCATTTGGTGAGTCCTTCATAAGCAAGGAAACACAGGAGGTTTTGCTATAATTCAAGAGCCATTCTTGTCACTGCATTAAAGAGGATAGAAATTAAGCTATATTAAAGCCTGTCTTGGCCCAATTACAGAATGAAAGTGAGGCATCTATGGAGAGATTCCAGAATAGGTTTCAAATCAGTTTGAATCCAGCTATTTGTTCCTTATTAGGACTTCAGGGGACAGCCAAGAATTACATCTAATTCATTATCTTGTTCTGAAAGCACTACAGTGGCGGCTACACAAATTGAAAGCAGCATTTACACAAGCTAATACCTATGGTATCTTTCTAATTTATCTTTTGGGCATTATCACCTTCCAGTGTACCTCCTTGAAAGTTTGACATGTGGCATGAATTTTTATTTTGTAGGGTATTAGCTATTCGCCCTGAAGAGAACATTGAAGAAAATGGCCCCACATCAAAGTGCTAAGAATGCTACTTGAAATACATTTTAAAAGATTTGAAAATAGCGAGTCCTGTGCCAGAAATCCAGTTATATATAAACTTGCCTTCTAGGCAGTCCATTCTTTCTGGATTGAATCTGCAGCATTATTTACTTAATTCATTGCTGTTTGACTCAATCACAATGAAATCATTGTCCCCCTTTGTGAAACATTCAAGACCACTGATTTTTATTTTCCTTTCCTAAAAAGAGAGAGAATGTAAGCAATATGTTTGTCTTTGAAATGCGAAAGTAAATATAACCTGTTGAAATTCAAGATAGGAAAAGGTTCCTTTAGGAAACGAAGAAGGATAATGTAGAGAGAAATGCTGTCCACATACAGAGTGATTTCTAATAGTTTGTTGATCTCATTGTCTACTGTCACTTGTGAGATTCTGCAATCACAGAAGCCCTGTCTGGATAGTAAATTGACAGTATAATCCCAGAGCATTTTATGTAACTAGACATTAGAAACTGAGTATAAAGTATTGACTTCCCAGATTGTAGGCAATGGCACTTCAAGCAACTTGTATTATGTTTTTTATTGCTATAAAACATTTCTTCCAAAAAGTACAAAGCTCTACCTTAAAATTATTTTATTGGGTTTTATAACAGCTTAGCAACAAAATGAACCTGAGACCTTCGTGTTGAGCTGAGATAATACCTTAGGTTTCCGGATTTCTAATTTAGTATTTCAAACATTTTGTCCTTAGCTATCCTTTCAGTTTTCAAAAATGCCCCAAATTATCCACTCTATACAAGACTTGAAAAGAGTTATATTTCAGAGAAGATTATTTTAGAGTATAGACCATTAAATAAAAATTGAAAAATCAACTGTATGAGAACTCCTGACTTTTTTTTCACCTAATGACTTGTTGGTCTATTATTCCATACTAAAAAATAACATGAAGTTAAGAAAAGATCAACAAAATACATGTTTTCCAGTAATTACACAGAATTCCAAAAGTGAAACACACTATTCACTAATTCAAAATGCTTGCTTAGAAAGAGAGCAACAAGAAAAGCTCAGAGTGAGCAGATGGAAGGAGATAATAAAGATTAGAGCAGAAATAAATGACATAGAGACCAAAAAAAAAAAAAAAAAAAAAAAAAAAAAAAAAAAAAAAAAACAAAAAAAAAAAAAAAAAAACACAATACAAAAGATCAATGAAACCAAGAGCTGGTTCTTTGAAAGGACAAACAAGATTGATGAACCTCTAGCCAGGCTCACGAAGAAGCAAAGAGAGAGGACCCAAATAAACAAAATCAGAAATGAAAGAGGTGAAATAACAACAGACCCCACAAAAATACAAAGGATTGTTAAAAATTACTATGAACAACTCTACTCCAACAAACTAGACAACCTGGAGGAAATGGACATATTCCTAGAAAAATACAACCTTCCAACACTCAATCAGAAAGAATCAAAATAATCTCAATAGGCCAATAACTATGGAAGAAATTGAAGCAGTAATCAAAAAGCTTCCAGCAAATAAAAGCCCAGGGACAGAGAGCTTCACAGGTGTGTTTTACCAAACATTCAAGGAAGAACTAAAACCTATCCTCCTTAGACTATTCCAAAAAATTCACGAGGAAGAAACACTTCCAAGCTCATACCTATGGTATCTTTCTAAGCTCATTCTATGAAGGTAGCATCACCTTAATACCAAAACCAGATAAAGGCAACACAATGAAAGAGAATTAAAAGCCAATATCCCTCATAAACATAGATGCCAAAATCCTCAACAAAATCTTAGCAAACTGGATCCAGCAGTACATCAGAAAGATCATACACCATGACCAAGTTGTATTTATCCCAGGGATGCAAGGATAGTACAATATCCACAAATCAATAAACGTGATACATCACATAAACAAATTGAGAGAAAAAACCACAGTTATATCAATTGATGCAGAAAAAGCATTTGACAAAATCCAACAGCCATTTTTGATAAAAAGTTTCAGCAAGGTGGGAATAGCAAGATCATATCTCAACATAATAAAAGCTATATGTGACAAACCCATAGCCAACATCATATTCAATGGGCAAAAACTAAAACTATTTTCCTTAAGAATAGGAATAAGACAGGGATGCCCACTCTCACCACTCCTGTTTGACATAGTACTGAAAGTATTAGCCATTGCAATTAGACAAGAAGAAATAAAAGGCATCCAAATTGGAAAAGAAGTAAAGCTGTCCTTATTTGCAAATGACATGATATTATACATAAAAAACCTTAAAGACTTCATAAAAAAACTACTAGACTTAATAAATGAATTCAGCAATGTAGCAGGATACAAAATTAATGGCAAGAAATCTATGGCATTTCTATAAACCAATAGTGAACTTACAGAAAGAGAGACTAAAAAAGTAATCCCATTTACCATCACACCACAAAAATTAAGATACCTAGGAATAAACTTAACTAAAGAGGTAAAAGACCTCTATTCAGAAAACTACAGGATGTTGAAGAAAGAGATAGAGGAAAACAAACAGATGGAAGAACATACCATGTTCATGGGTTGGTAGACTCAACATCATTAAAATGTCCATACTACACAAAGCAATCTATAAATTCAACACACTTCCCATTAAAATACCAATGGCATATTTCACAGAGCTAGAACAAACTCTCCGAAAATTCATCTGGAATAAAAAAAGACCCCGAATTGCTGCAGCAATCCTGAGAAAGAAGAACAAAGTAGGTGGGATCTCATTACCAGATATCAAGCTGTATTACAAAACCACTTTTCTCAAAACTGCCTGATACTGGCACAAGAACAGATATATAGACCAATGGAACAGAATAGAGAACCCAGAAATTGACCCAAACTAATATGCACAATTAATATTTGACAAAGGAGGCAAGAACATACAATGGAGTCAAGACAGTCTCTTCAATAAATGGTGCTGGGAAAATTGGACAGATACATGCAAAAAAAATTAAACTAAACCACCATCTTACATCATACACAAAAATAAACTCAAAATGGATAAAGGACTTAAATGTAAAACAGGAAACCATAAAAATACTAGAGGAATTTAAAGGTAACAAAATCTCAGACATATGCCGAAGCAATTTCTTCACTGATACAGCTCCTAGGGTATTGGAAACTAAAGAGAAAATAAACAAATGGGACTATATCAAAATAAAAAGCTTCTGCACAGCAAAAGAAACTATCAACAAAACAAGAAAACCTACTGCATGTGAGAACATATTAGCCAATGTTATCACTAATAAGGCTTTAATCTCCAACATTTACAGGGAACTCATACAACTTAACAAAAGGAAGATAAACAATCCAATCAAAAAATTGGTACAGGACCTAAATAGACACATTTCAAAACAGGACATCCAGAAAGCCAAGAGACATGAAAACATGCTCAAAGTCACTAATCATCTGAGAGATGCAAATCAAAACAACAATGAGGTATCATCTCACACCTGTCAGAATGGCTATCATCAACAAATCAACAAATGACAAGTGCTGGAGAGGATGCGGGAAAAAAGGAACCCACATGCACTGCTGGTGGGAATGCAGACTGATGCAGTCACTATGGAAGACAGTATGGAGATTCCTCAAAAAGTTAAAAATGGAACTCCCATTTGACCCTGTCATCCTACTTCTAGGGATATATCCCAAGAAACCAGAAACACCAATCAGAAAGGATATATACATCCCAATGTTCATAGCAGCACAATTCGCCATAACTAAGATTTGGAAGCAGCCTAAATGCCTATCAGCAGATGAATGGATTAGAAAACTGATACATCTACACAATGGAATACTATGCTGCTGTAAAAAAAGAAGGAATTCTTACCATTTGCAACAGCATGGATGAAACTGGAGAGCATTATGCTAAGTGAAATAAGCCAGTCAATGAAAGAAAAATACCATATGATCTCTCTCATTTATGGATAATAAAGACCATTATAAACTGAAGAACATAAATAGAGACAGAGGCAGAGCTGCATCAAACAGACTGTCAAACTACAGCGGGAAGGCTGGGGAGGACTTGGGGGATGGTTAAGAGATCAACTGAAGGACTTGTATGCATGCATGTAAGCATAATCAATGGATACAAGACATTGGGGAGTAGGGGAGGCGGGGGGGGAGGTCAAGGGAAAAAATGGAGACTTATCTAATACTCTTTGTAATATTTTAAGCAATAAAACAAAATTTTAAAAAATGCTTGCCTACTCTTTTAATTACAGAAAAAATTTACCAGATATTTAAATAGCTAAGGATTGGTCACACTAGGAAATATTTAGGATTATTTTGATACAGATATCAAATGGAAGAAAAGTTATTTCTTTTGAAAGGCAATTATGCCTTTCTTTTTTATGATTTTTTTCTAGTCTCTGACTTAACAACATGCATGCCTAAATTTAAAAAATCTGCCACCAAACCAACTGGCATGGGCTAGTGGTTGAGTGTCAACCTATGAACCAGGAAGTCACGGTTTGATGCACATGTCCAGGTTATGGGCTTGATCCCCACTGGGGGGTGTACAGGAAGCAGCCAATCAATGATTCTCTTTCCTCATAGATGTTTCTTCCCTTCTCTCTCTCTCTCTCTCTCTCTCTCTCTCTCTCTCTCTCCTCCCTTCCTCTCTGAAATCAACAAATATATATATTTTTTAAAAATCCATCACCAGATATAATGAATGTGTCTAGAAGTGAACTGAAAGATCAGACTTTATTGAGGTGCAAGGAAAAGGGAGTCTTGGTGGTCCAAAATCAAAGTATGCAAGTTAAGGCCTCAGCCACTATCCTACTCAATAGGTTGTTGAATTTAATATGATGAGTTAGTCTCTGATCTAATGTATTCCCCTTCTGTGTTTATTTTATTTTATCCTCACTGGAAGATAAAAGTTAATCTTCACTGGAGGATTCTTTTTTCCATTGATTTTTTTTTTTTTTGGCGGTGGGGGGGGGGCGTGGCGGAGAGGGGAAAGGAGCGGGGAAGGGAGAGAGAAAGAGAGAAACATCCATGTGTTTCTCACATCGACTGGTTGCTTCTCGCACACAGGGATCAATCCTGCAACCCAGGTACATGCCCTTGACTGGGAATCAAACCCACCACCCTTCAGTGTGCAGGCTGACTCTCTAACCACTGAGGACACTGTCCAGGGCTCTCTGTTCTTTGTTTTTAATATACCTTTATTGATTTCAAAGAGGAGGGAAGAGGAAAAGAGAGATAGAAACATCAATGATGAGAGAGAATCATTGACTGGCTGCCTCTTGCAACTTACTGGGGATCAAGCTCACAACCTAGGCTATGCCCTTGACCAGAATCAAACCTGGGAGAAACCCTTCAGTCCTCAGGCTGACACTCTATCCACTGAGCCAAACCAGCTAGGGCTCTTTGTTCTTTTTAAAACACATCTTCCCTTATCTCCCTCTTAATCACTAGATATTATGAATATATTTATACCAATGGAGAGGAAAAATGCTTTCCTAAAGGTAGCAGCTGACAGTCAGCATCCCCCTGAAATTTCCCAAGAAGGAGCATTGAGCGTGTTCTTTTCTCTTGGTTTTGATAAGACGCATGATACCTTTACCAACACCTGCTGCTGCAATATTGTTTGCCCTTGGAATTAAAAGCTAGAAAAGGAAAACAACATATACATTCTATTTAGGTTTAAATGACCTCACACTAGCAAAATCATGTGCCATCTCTGCCTTTTCTACATTCTGTATACTCTCTCATGTATTTGGAGCAGCAGCATGTTTGTTAATAACCTCGCTGTTTTTTTCGGTTAAGGGAACTGAAGTGCCATTAACACGTATTAAAGTACCATTGATTCCATTAGTGCTGACAAGCACTAAATCCCAATTTCTTTTTAAATAAGCATTAAAACAAATGCAGATGTCCTTTATTAACAAGCAACATGCTGAGCAACCCTTATTGCAATAGTTTAATATACGATAGATGTCTTAAAGACCAGTTATAATCTTAAGGAGCTGAAATACTGGAACTTGGATACAATAAAGGACAAGTGAAGGAATAAATATGAATTTTCTACCTGCACAGAAGCTTATCTGAAGTGTCATTTTTATCTCTCAGATTAAAATCATGATCACATTTCACCTCCATCTATCACTGTATTCATATATTAGAACACATATAATACCACAGTAGTGAAGAGACACAAGCTATAGAGTTAAAATAAACCAATTTATGAATGGGGAGCTAAGCCCAGGAAATGGGTGTGGCTTAGATGGGCTCTTACGCTGTGGCTTCTGCATGTGATGTCCAAGATTAGATAGATATTCCCACAGAATAGTAAAGCACTTCCAATTGTGAAGCAGTCTCAGAGGGAATACAATTATGTACCAGGTCACTGACCATCCTAGGGAGCTTTTTCATACCAGGAGAACTTGGAAGACTCCAGCAAAAACCTTAGAGCCAAATTTGTGGCAAAATCAAATATGTTTTATCTTTTTGCATGAGTCACATTCCTAAGCACTATTTTATATCTTTACCTCTTTCTTCCATGGTTTTCATCTTTTTTAATCCTCTTTCTGGTATGAATTTTGCCATTTATATGTATTCCTTGAAATCTGTTTTTAAATTTTTAAAACGAAGATGAAGATAAAAATATGAGTGAGTGATATTAGCTTATTTTGTTTGCTACTGTATTTGCAGGACCTATAACAGTGCCTGATATATAGGAGGCACTTGATACATATCTGTTGAATAAATAAACAATGGTAGATAACAGATAGGTAGATGTATATGGGTGATAGATAGATAGATAGATGATAGATAGATAGATAGATAGATAGATAGATAGATAGATAGATAGATAGATAGATGAGTAGATACTAGAAGGAAGAAGGAAGGAAGGATGGAAGGGAGGGAGGAGGCCTGTACATTTAGGCAGATGTTCAGGCCCACAACTGTGGAGTTTTACCCTACTTTAAGTTTGATGGAATGAAGAACTAGAAGCAGTAGAACACCAGCTGAAATAACTATACAAGTTAATAAGTAGCCTTCTATAGTCCCATGGATTCTAACATAAGACACAAGATTGTCTGAGACAAAGAATTCTGTTCCTCACAGCAAAAACAATAACAGGACCATCAACATATTTGTGCTGAATCCCTAAGCTTCTCGTACCATAGAGCTATAAAAGAACAGACAGAACCTGAACACAGAGTAGAGTGTGCCACAGGAGAGGGGCCACAAGCTTAGGGAATCTGCTGCTTTTGTAGCCAGCACTATTATATGGTCTGGAAGGAGAGCAGAGGTGTTGTAAGACCTGTGATTCATTACCTAGCTTTCTATGATTACCACTTTAAGGATTTCCCTTCCAGGAAGATGACTAAAAAGGGCAAAATCATAATGAAGGACAACACATATGCTTTAAAATGTAGTTTCAGAAATGAAACTGTATTGAGCTATGATTAAGTGATAAACTGTGATTGTGTGCCTTGGGAGCTAAAAGATAAATGGAGAGGTGATTAGCCAAATGAAAAAAATAATAGCAGAAAGTTAGTGGCACATTCGTCACACAGAATAGCCTCAGACAACTTGAAATACAAAGCAATGATCCCACCCCAAAAAGTGTCTATTATAGATGGTTTGTACATACATAGACATGCATAGAAGCCATTGGAATGTTATATAAAATGTGACAAGAGGTATTATTGGCCTGGAAGGCACAGAGGGTGGAAGATTGTCTGGGGATAGAATTGCTAGGTTACTTCATTGGAAAACACTGGAGCTAAAATTGTGTTGACTTTGTGGTTTTTCAAAGGAACCTTCCCATTGCAAAAGAATGGGGAAGCAGGGGTAGAGGCTTGGCATATGCGTCCACAATGTGATGCACTTTGAGCAAACCTCTCTGGTGGTTCAAATGGGCTTCTTGTAGGAGGTTCCCTGCTAAATCCATCTCTGGACTCTCACTGTGAGAATGTCAAGGTTGTCACCACAGCTTTCCCCTTAAAGAAACTTTGAAAACATGTTTAGTATATTCTATTTAGAAAAAAGAATTGATTATTATATTTTGCATTAATTGATTGATTGATTAATTTCAGAGAGGAAGGGAGAAGGAGAGAGAGATAGAAGCATCAATGCTGAGAATCATTGATTGGTCATCTCCTATGACCCTCACTGGGGATCAAACCCACAACCTGGACATGTGCCCTCACTGGGAATTGAACCTTCACCTCCTCAACCACTGAACCACGCCAGCTGGGCCTATTTGGTTTTTACACATAGCCACTTTCTGAAGGACTTTGTTGTTGGACAGCATGGAGACTGGAAACAGAGGGGCACTAAAGAAATTTTAAAAGATCATTTTAATTTCTCAGTTTTAGCAGCTTTTGTTACTTGAGTACCTTCTAAAATTTTAACTTCCTCTTTTCCATATAAAAATATTAATTTCAATTCACTACAATATGAGATCATGAAAATAAAACAGAGACCATGCTCTTTCTTCATCTGAGCAATAAGCAACAGACAAAATGTACTCCTCTGCATACTTCCTTGATGTTGTAGTAGTTTATAATTAATAACTTGTTATTCTCTTTTTCTTTTTTTTCTTTTTGCTTTTTAAAAAAGCCAGGAAGTATAGCTTCATACAGAAATTCAAGTGGAATAACCAAAAAAAACTTGCTACAAATATCATGGATATGGTTTTTTGCAGTCACTTCCAAGATATTTCTGTCAGTGCATTTCTTACTTTCATGAAGCTATATGTGTCATCCATCACTGTAGATACGGGAGACATTCTAAATGAGATATAAGGGTCTCCTCTAGACTGTGGTTTCTCCCGTTCATTGCTGCCACGAGCTTATTAGAATTGCATAAACTAAGCTATTATTTTGGTTTGAATTTTAAGATTAAAATAATGACAAATATCCAAGACATTCCTCAGACACAGTTTGATAAACATGTCCATATTTGTTTATAACTTGCTAAATGACTTCGTTCATTTAGCTATAAATAAATAAATCTAACAGTAGATTTATTAGATTTATAGGACAAACATCAGAAACATGAAATTAGGCTTTTTACTTCACTCATAAGTGCGTTTTTCTTTTGAATTGCACTGAAAAAAGCCTTGAATGTGTAGACATGGCCACAGTCCCAGTGATAATTCTTTCTGGCATGCTTTACTACTTAGCTGAGAGCTACAGGTCTTGAATTATCTTAAAAGTTTCACGTCATCTTCTTTCAAGTTGTCCTCCAACTAACACATCCAAAGTAGAATGTGTTAGTTTTGTACAATAGGTGAACACCTTCCAAAAAAATCCATAACATAGGAAAGAGCTGAGCATAGCAAATATTTTCCAGTTATATATTTTCTTATTAATTGTTGCTAAATAACAAGTTCAGATGATAACTATAATAAACAATGCAAAAGTTTGCTCCATACTTACTTAAGTAATTTTTATATATACCAAAATAATCTACTCTATAAAAGCGAAATATTAAAATTAACCGTTTCTCCGAGACAGAGTAAGCCACGCCCACCAGCCAATCAGAGC
>PVJC01024027.1:0-25887 GCA_004026665.1 Murina feae
GAGCCTGCCCGCCAAGGGCCGAAAACAGTATCGCTTTCGGTCCTGCTGCAAGGGACGCTGCCTAAACGTTTACTCAGGTCCGTGAGTGGCGGCCCCATGTTGGCTGGGCTAATTTGCATACAGCCTCTCTGATTGGCTGGTGGGCGTGGCTTACCCTTCTCGGAGAAACGGTTAATTTTACTATTTTGCTTTTATTAGTATATATATATATATATATATATATATATATATATATATATATATTTTTTTTTTTTTTAAAGAATAAACTCTGTTTCACATACTCAGAACTATAAACCCACTTTTGCTCCACTCTGTATAACCACTTAACACAAGCATGTCAAACTCACAACCTACTGGTTGTTAGCTTGATTAATAGCTATCCCTTTCCCATATAACCTCATTCCACCTGAGGTAATCAGTAATTCAGTGTGCTTCCCATATCTGCTTCTTCATGTTTATATATCTATATCTATATACATTTTTAGGGCTTTAATATCGTTTTCTTTCTTGCAAAAATAGGGTCATATTACAAAATTGCTTGGAAACTTGCTTTTTACTATCTAGCAAAGGAACATGGCTATTCTTTCAGATGCATACATAAAACCCTAGCTTATTCCTATTAAACTGCATAATATTCAATAGTATGGCTATGCTATAATTTATTCAACCATTTCCTTATTTATAGCTACTAGAGTTATACATCTTTTGCCACTAAAATTATGCTATAATAAACATACTGACCTATGATTTGGTATCCTTATTTCTGAAGGATATATTCCCAAAACTGTAAATTCTGGATCAAAGATATCCTAATGTTTAATTTTACTATAGAGTTGGATTAATATCCAAAATGGTGTAACAGTTTGTGTTCTCAAATGTGACACACTGCAATGTGACACAAATGAAGGATAAAAATCATATGATCATCTCAATAGATGCAGAAAAGCATTTGAAAAAACTCACCATCCTAAACACTGATGAAAGAAATTGAAAAAGACATGAAAAAATGGAAAGATATCCTGTGTCCTTGGATTTAAAGCAGCAGTTCTCAACCTGTGGGTTGCAACCCCTTTGGCGGTTGAACAACCCTTTCACAAGGGTTGCCTAAGACCATCCTGCATATCAGATATTTACATTACGACTCATAACAGTAGCAACATTACAGTTATGAAGTAGCAATGAAAATAATTTTATGGTTGGGTCACAACATGAGGAACTGTATTTAAAGGGCCAAAAGGTTGAGAACCACTGGTTTAAAGAATGATATTATTAAAATGTCCATATTACCCAAAGCCATGCAATGCAATTTCTATCAAAATTCCAATGGCATTTCCAACTGAAACAGAAAAATTCTAAAACACTAAAGTTTCAGAATAGCCCGATATTATAAGCAAAAAAAGGAGAGTAAGAAAAAAAGCTGAATTAAAAGTATATTAAAAAGGTACAGTAATCAAAATAGTATGGTAGTGGCACAATAAAAGGCATATAGAGGAATGGAACAGAATAAAGAGCCTAGAAACAAATACATGCATTGATGGGTTACTGATCTTCAATAAGGATGCCAAGAATACACAATGTGGAAAGGATAGTTTCTTGTGTTGGGAAACCTGGATAGTCCCACGTGTATACAAAAATCAACTCAAAATGGGTTAAAGACTTAAATATACACCTGAAAATATAGTGAAAATATAGTAAGAAAGCTTGTGTACATTGGATATGACCTCAAAAGCATAGACAACAAAGCAAAAATAGGCAAGTGTGATTACATCAAACTAAAAAGCTTCTGGCCCTGACTGGTATAGTGCAATGGACTGGAGCATCATCCTCAGACAGGGAGTATATGGGAGGCAGCCAATCTCTCTCTCTCTCTCTCTCTCTCTCTCTCTCTCTCCTTTCTCTCTCTCTCTGTATCTCTATCTCTCTCAAATCAATAAACATATCCTTGTGTGAGGATTAAGATAAATAGCTACCTTATACACAGCAAAAGAAACAATCACTAGAGTAAAGAGACAACTTACAAAATGGCAGAAAATATCTGTAAACCATACATATGATAAGGAGTCAGTAGGCAAAGTATGTAAAAAATTCAAACAATAGCAAAACTAAGTAAATGAATGAATGAATGAATGAATGACCTGAGTTTTAAAAACTGGCAAAAGAGCTGATTAGACAGTTTCCAAAGAAGACATACAAGTAGCTAATACCATTGATCATTAGGAAATGCAAATCAAAACCTCAACAAGAGGTCACCCTGCACCTGTTAAGATGGCTATTATAAAAACGACAAAGACAACAAGTGTTGATGAGGGTGTGGAGAAAAGGAACTCCTTGAACACTGTTGATAGAATTATGAATTGAAATAGCCACAATGGAAGAAAGAATGGAGGTTCCTCAAAAGTTAAAAATAGAAATATCATACAATCCAGCAATCCTAATTCTGGGTGTATAAAGGAAGGAAATGAAATCAGTATCTTGAAGAGATATCTGCACTATCATGTTCATTGTAGCATTACTCACTATAGCTAAGATATGGAAACAATCTAAATGTCAATCAACAGATGAATTTAAAAATGTGATATATACAAGGGAATATTATTTAGCCTTTAAAAAGAATGAAATCCTGCCATTTGTAATATGGATGAACCTGGAAGACATTCCTCTGTAAGTGAAATAAGCCAGATACAGGAAAACAAATATGCCATAATATCACTTTTATATGGCATCTAAGAAAGTCAAACTCATAGAAGCAGTAAAAGTAGAATTGCTTAATCAGATATATGCATTTAGTATGTAAAGAGTAGAATGGTGGTTGCTAGGAGCTGGTGGGCAGAGGGTTAAGGGAAATTGGGAGGTGTTGGTCAAAGGGTACAAAGTTTTAATTATGCAACATCAATAAATTCTGGAAGATCTAATGCATAGTATGGTGACCATCTATATATATAAAAGCCTAATGTGCTAAGTACCCAACTGTTTGACCAGTCATTATGACATGCACTGACCACCAGGGGGCAGATGCTCTGACCAGTAAGTTAGCTTGCTGCTGGGGTCTGCCTGATCAGGACTGAGTGAGATGGGCCAGACACGCATTGGAGCCCTCCCATGGTCCCTCCCCGGCCTCTAAAATTCTTCTAATTAATTTCCTTTCAATGTGCATGAATCTGTGTACCTGGCCTCTAGTAATTAATAATACTGTATACTTAAAACTTTCTAAGAGAGTAGATCTTAACTGTTCTTACCACAAAAAAGGTAACTATGTGAGGTGAGAAAATGTTAATTAGCTTGATTGTAAGCTAATACATATACATATAAATATGTATACAAATACATATATACTTCATAATGTATATGTATATAAAATATCACATTGTATACCTTAAATATGTACAATTTTTATTTGTCAGCTATACTTAAATAAAGCTGGGAAAAACAATTTATATTCTTTCCACAAATATATGGATTTCACCTTTTCATTAGCATGAGATGGTGTCACAATATAAAATTATTGTTAGTGGATTTCAGTGATAGGGAAATGGCATAGTATAAATATTTTATTAACTTAAAAAATTAAATTCATTTATTTTAAATTAGTATTACATGTAATGTTTTTTTAAAAAACAAAAGACACAGAATCTTGGAAATTAAGTTAACTCTCATCACCCCCAACTCAAATACTCAGTTTCCTTCCCCAGAGTTACCAGTTATAGATTTATCATAATTTATTTAATAATTTTCTAAATAATGGATATTTAGGTTATTTCCACTCCTCTGCTATTATAAATGATACAGCAAAGAATATCATTGATAAATGATTTCCCACATGTGAGTATATCTAGCAGTATAAGTAGAATTGCTCAATCAGAGTATATTCATTTAACATGTGAAGATATTTGCCATATAATCTATTCTTGACATTGATCCTGTGCTTACTTACCCATTGCATTTAGAAAAGTTTCTATGTTCCATAGACTGGATTCCTGCATGATTTGGCCCCTGATGATCAACTCATTTATAGTCACCTCCCCTTTATAAATCTATACTAACCGTAAAAACTTCTTTTGGTTCTTCAAATGAGCCAAGATCTCCTTTATTCTAAGCCTTCCAACATGTATGTTCTTTCTGCCTACTTTACCTTTTCCTTGAATCTTTATTTGGCTAACTCTTTAGTGCTGGTCAGGTGGCAACTCAGACATTACCCCTATTCGGAGACCTTCCCTTAATTCCAAGGTCTAGATCAGGTGCTGACATGTCCCATAGCACCCTTTATTTACTCTATTATACCACTTTCTACACTATGTTGAATAAACTGAGTTTAATGAGGGTAGGGACTAATCTTTTCATCACTGTGTCCCTAGTGTTCTGAGCACTGATCAATAAACATTTATTCAATATCAAGTTGGTATTTAAGAAAAATTTATTAAATGAATGAATGGGAAAAAAAGAAGCTGCAGTAGTTCCCCACCTGTGAGACAAAGGAGGCCCTGTAGGTCTTGGTGTAGAATACTAATATATAAAGAGCCAGGGTTTGTCACGACCTAAATGACTGGATGGACAACTGAACATCAGGCTAGGGTCCCAGCCGGCATGGCAGAAGTCAGTCCTGGGTCCCAGCCATGCTGGGTGGGAGTCAGTCCTGGGTCCTGGCCATGCTGGGTGGGCATCAGTCCTGGGTCCTGGCCACCTGCAGCATGGTGGCAGGAGGGAGCTGTGGGCCCTGGACTCCTGCAGCACAGCAGCAGGAGGGATCTGGGGGAATGGAACCATGCTGCCATCAGACTGGCCACTTGGTCCCTAACCCTGGCCTGCAGGCTCTGGGAACTGGAGCCATGCTGCCATCAGACTGGCCTCTTGGTCCCTCCCACTGCCCACAGGCTCCAGGGAACTGGAGCCATGTTGCAATTGGACTGGCCTTGTGGTCCCTCACCCCCAGCCCACAGGCCCAGGGAACCAGAGCCATGCTGTGATGGGACTGGACCCTACCTGAGGGGTCCTGGATTACGACAGCTTGCAGGCTAGGCTGAGAGACCTCCCCAAGTGCACAAATTTTTGTTCACTGGGCCTCTAGTCTAGAATAAGGAAGGGTTGTATAAGTAATACTACAGTGTAGTAATACTACAGAGCTGTCTGCCTACACATCTCTATCTTCCTATAATATTTTGAGGAGCCATACAAAAGGGAGCCATCTGGCAGTTCACCACTTATCCAACACTTCTTAGCATTCACTTCTTGAAGCCATATGCATGCTCTTAACCCTTATTAAGCCTCTTCATGAACACTAATGAAAAGGCTCATTTGACCATCCAAACTGAAACCCTGAGTATTTAACCACCCAGACTCCATGTAAGTGGCTAAAACTACCTTAGCTATTATTATATTATAGAAATCAGGAATAGTTAGGAGCAAATTATTACAGAATTGGAAATAAACAATTAGACCATCTATTTCTTACCCTTATATATCTGACATAATATTCTCAGCAATAGTACCTCATTATAGATTTCTTCATGGTGTGCAGAATGGTCAGAACTTCCAAGGGTGTGTATACCTTGAAAACCCCCCCTGAAATGATTTTGAATCTCTTACATCTGAGTAGAGAATGACCAATTCCAGTCTAACCTTTAGAAAAACTATGAACAGAGAAGGAAGATTAAGAAAGTTAAGACTTGCTCAAGGTCATACTGCCAATATATATATATATATATATATATATATATATATATATATATATCCGCTAAGATGAAATGACCAGAATGACTGGAATGACTGTAATGACCGGTTGCTCTGATGTGCACTGACCACCAGGGGGAAGATGCTCAACACAGAAGCTGACCCCAGCCCACATGCCCCAATCAATGATGGGGCCTGCTGGCCAACCTTCTGGTCCCTCCCCCTTCCAGCAGGCCCCAATTGCCTGATCAGAGCCAGGCCCCTGGGCTGGGATGGGGATCTGGGAGTGGGTGGCGGCAGATGTGGCCCCTTTCCCAGTGGACCGAGGGCCGGCTCCCTCTTTGGGGCTAGTGGTCAACTTCCTGGGCTCCTCCCCTGTCCCTCCCCTTGGCTGGCAGGCCCTGATTGGCCTGCTGTCTGCTCATCATGGTGGCGGTTGCCCCCTCCCCCTGGCTGGCAGGTCCTGATCGCCCTATAGGGGCTGGGCCCTAGCCTGGGACGAGGAACCAGGCATGGGTGGTGGCAGACATGGGTGGTGAAGGAAGGAGGAAAAGGTAGAGGCGGGGAACCACAGTGGCGGTGTGTGGGTAGTGAGGGAAGGAGGAAGGGGGAGGTGGGGAGGCAGGGAACCTGATTGGCCCTGATTGCGGGCCAGCCTAGGGACCCCACCCATGCATGAATTTCATGCACCGGGCCTCTAGTAACTACATAATGGCAGAGTTGGGACTAGAATATGGGTCTCCTGGCTTAGAGTTTATCGCTTTTCCTAATAGTGAGAAATAAATATTTAGAAGGAATAAGAGAGAGCAAGACAGACCAGAAGTACCTTTAGAGAACTGCAGGTCAGTTGGGCCTGTGACCTTTAAGCAAGTAAGATATCCCTCAAATATACCTTACCTTTTCAGCATTTTTCCAAGGGAAGGCGGGAATGTTCACATTTTACCTTATATAATTCTGTATTCTTTATGTTAGCTATAATGAGTATTATATTTGCAATTAAAAAATCTCATAAATATTTTTAAGCAGCTTCATTTTTAATTTCTGTACCTAGCTCACTTAAGTACTTAGGTACTGAGCACAGGAGTTTGTAGCTATACCAACCACAGAGCCTGGTACAATGTCTCACAAGTAGTTGGCTTTCTAAAAATTTTGTTAACAGTGTCAGTGATAAAAGCCTGTTGAGATCATTTACTGCAGTTCCATAAATGAAAATATAATTTTATAGGACATTTTGGAGTATGAGAAAGCTAAAACATTTTAGCTTACTTACTGTCTTATTTGATATAAAGCTACTTTTTAGAGTATTTTGCTTTGGGCACTGAGGGCATTCTTTTCATGATCAGTAGCCAAACTTGAAGAATTTACCTTTGAAATCAACAATCCTTTTCAAGTCTACACACATTGTCAACTCTCAAAAACCTTTTATTTTGTCTTGTGAACAAGCCCTTGATACTCTATCAGTTCTCAAAATTATGTTAGTCTCTCTCATTTAATAATAGAACAGTGATGGCTCACTGACAAGCAATAAATACAAGAGCAATACTAGAATGAGGACATGTCTTAATTCTAGCTAACATTTGTATAGGCATAAAGTCTGTTTCTTTGAGGCCATAGTCTTTCATGTCCATGTGTACCAATTTAATGGTAGGTATGCCCTCTTCCATTATTATTTTTAAGAAACAAAGAACAAAGGATATATTCCCATCTTATTTGTTTTTTTCTTTAATATTTTATATTAACCAAAAAAGAACTCTAACTTTTTTAATCTGACTAAAAGTAAAGATAACTACAAAGAAGACGTACTAACAAAAGGGGATATAGTCAGCCAGCCAGTTGAACTGCACAGCTGTGATCATTTGTTGTGATGAGGTGGGCCATAGTTTGAGGCTTGGAGTCTTCTTCCTATGGGCTTGGATAACATTAGTGAGCATAAAAAAGGGCAATCTGGCTGAAAGGGAGTATCTTTATAGGAATAATAATGGTTATCCAGAAATTAATGAATGAATGCTTAAAATGTCTAGTAGATCATGATTTTATGTTCATTTTCCTGAGATAATATAGTATTAGCAGTTAATAATTTCTGAAGCATTTTTGCATACATTAATGCTTCTGATCACCACAACAAATACATGAGGCAAGCAGGGCTAATTATCTCCATTTATAGCTAAGGAAATTGAGGCTCAGAAGGATGTCACTCCACCAAGGTCACAGACTGGTAAGGCAGCAGTGATTTCAGGATTAGGATCCAGAAATTGTGACTCAGTCTAGTATCCTTTCTATTACACCATGCTGCACTTTTATTTTTATTGTATTACTAGGACAGAAACATGGGGAGAAGGTGGATGTGGAAAGATAGTAATATTTTGATTGATTCCTGAAAATGCTCCTACAGGAAGAGAACAAAGGGTTTTATAGTATTTTTAAAATATGGAAACTAGCTCCATGGGAATTTTGGATTCATATTATCTGATTCTAAGATCTCCTGACTCTCCAAATATATTCCACACTTCATTTTAACTAGAAAATAAAGTTCTGAAGATTTCTGGAGTACCCTTACCCTGTGAGAGATGAATAAGCAAGCCACCTAGAGCTATTATTACTTCAGAAACATACCACAAGGATGAGTCTCAGCAGGAAATCCTGGCACAGGTTTCCAGGACTTATAGCACCTACAATGGAGAGATCATGCTTTCCTTGGAGAACAACTGTATAATTAGCAAAAATAAACTTAAAACCTGTATCAAAGACTTTGGCCAACTCAAAACAGGAACAATGAATTTAAGGCCAAGATGTAGTAAAGAAAAAGACTTCGCTTATTTTCTAATAGTTGAAGTTATACAGTGCCAAGTTTTATATTGGATGGGAACTAGCTCTGTGTTTGGGACTCCTGCTTCCTACTCAAAGCCTTCATTTATGGAATAATCCAAATGAAGAAACTGGGATAAATGCAATGGTTTCTTGAATAGTGGGCCAGAAAGTTTGGATATGCTCTGGACATAGCCACTGACATTCTAAAAGCAAAATAGATGATCCCTATGTTATGTCTCAATTATCTAGTTTAGTAGCCAATGACATTTTTTCTGAAGACAGAAAAATAGACTTCTGTATTCTGATTTATTCCTAGTGAACCTATGCATGCTTCTAAGGATCACTACTACAGCCCTTGCATTTCCTCAATGTGAATGAACCATTTTTTGAAAAATAAATTTTTTCTCACACAGGGATTAGTGAACATAAAAATCATTATCTGTAGTTCCTAGATAGAAAATATAGATTCCCCATGTCCATTTTTTTTGTTCAATCATTCATTTACCAAACGTTTGAGTGCTTTCTATATACTGATGCCGTGTAAGGTAAAACTCCAGGACTTACTTCCCTTACCCTATCTTTGCTTCATTTTTTTTTTAAAAATATTTTTTATTCATTTCAGAGAGGAAGGGAGAGGGAGAGAGAAACAGAAACATCAATGATGAGAGAGAATCATTGATTGGCTGCTTCCTACACTCCCCACACTGGGGATCGAGCCTGCAACCCGGGCACATGCCTGGACTGGGAATCGAACCGTGATCTCTGGTTCATAGGTCAACACTCAAACACTGAGTCACACCGGCCAGGCCTTTGCTTCATTTTAACCTGTTGCCTATCAATGTATGTGCTACCTCATTAAAGTTCTCTGGGGGTCTTATTCATCTTTACACTCTTTCTTGCAGTGCCTAGAAGGCTTGTTAAGTAATGAGAAAATTTTGAGAACTGAAGTGAAATTAAAGGATAGGAACAGGTCACAAAATTATACAAGGAGCTAGAACCAATTTTTTCCTGCTCTGTTTTTAAACTTATCTCCATTTTTTACTTAAGAAAAATGCTTTCTTCCTGAAATCTCTGTCATGTTCTACATACATTGCTTTTTCTTTGATACTTGGGAAGCAAACCTGAGCTGGATAACTAATTTTTTAAATATAATATATATCAAGTAACTTGTGAATTTAGAGTCAACATGTGCTTGTTTTTATTTTTGGCCTTAACTCACTTCACTCTGACCTACCTCCTCTCCCATACTACTTCTTACTCTGTTCAGATGATTTATAGATTGACTCAGTTTTTCAATGAGTTCTTTACTTTTATAGAACAGAGTCAGATCATTGTCTTGAGACATAGTGATATAGGGTGTATACTTACATATCTGGCTGCCTTGTTTTGTTTTGTTCATCCTCACTGAGGAGGTTTTTTCTATTAATTTTTGGAGAGAGTGGAAGGGAGGGAGAGAGAGAGAGAGAGAGAGAGAGAGAGAGAGAGAGATCGACATCAATGTGAGAGGGACACATTGATTAATTGCCTCCTTCCTGCACTTGACCCAACCAGGCTGGGGATCGAATCTGCAATCTGGGTATGTGCCCTTGACCGGGAATTGAATCTGAAACCCTTCAGTGGGTGGGGCACTGAGCAATGCCAGCCAGTCTCTGGCTGCTTCGTTGTTTATCAGGCCCCTCAAATTTAGCATGCCTAACTGAATTCTTGATTCCTTCTCTACATACCTTTACCCTGTTCTTCCCCTGTTGTTCCCATCTCAGAAATGGCAATTCCCTATGTCCAAAACTTTGGGGTTCTCCTTGGCTATTCTCTGTCTCTCATGTACCTTAACTAATCAGTTCCAAAATCCTGTCAGCTATTCCTTCAAAATCTCTCCAGAATCTGACCGCTTACTGCCCATATGGCCTCCATCCTGGTCTAAAACACCATAATCTCTTGTCTAAATTATTGTTATCCTCCCTTAACAGGTCTTCTTGCTTCTGTCCTTTTTCCTGGACCTATATTTAATATGGCAGCCAGAGGGATTCTGTTAAAAACATAAGTCAAATCCTGTCATTCCTCTGTTCAAAATCTTCCAATGGTTCCCTCTCAGGCAGTATAAAAGTTGGATTTCTTACTTTGGGCTACATGGTTTTAGATTGAACTTTGCTCCCTGATTTCATCTACTTCCCTCTTCCTATTGCTCATTCTGCTCCCAGCCATACCTGATATTTCTAGAAAATGCCAAGCATTCTTCTGCTTCAGAACATTTGTATTGTTTATTCTCTCCTCCTCTGCCCATCCCCAAATGTCTGCATGGCTCATACCTTTATTTTATTCATGTTTCTTCTCAATTGTTCCTTTATTAGAAGAACTGGCTCTGACCACATTATAACACATCCCATCACTTTCTCTCCCTCTTGCCCTGCTGTTATTTTCTCCACCACCAATTTTGTTTACTGCCTGTCTCTTTACATTGGAGTTAAAGTCTTGAGGGCAATAAGACATGTTTATTGGGGGTATACTATGTGCCAGGTTCTTTTCTAGGCACTGAGGATATAAAAGTAAACAAAACAGACAGATAGTAATATTCTTACGGCATTTCAATTCTGATATTACACAAATATTTTCTCAGTAACTATTTGATAAATTCATTTAATAAGTATAGCATATACTCAACAGAATGACAGGAATGGTTCCAAAATAAAGGAGACTTAGATTGGCTTTTCACTCTTGAACTCACTGGAGAATCCATCACATCTAAAGAAATGGTTGTATAGCCTCCCCGATGAAAGGGTGGAAATCTAATAAAATCCCAGGACTCACAGACATTACATACTCCTAACTCTCAGGGGCTCTTAGATTCCTCCCAGTTTATTGCTTAATGTAAAATATTTGTGATTGGCACAAAGCGACTAGAGTCTAGTGACTGACTAGAGTATCAGACCAGGAGGAAATTAGATTAGAAGTGCTAAAAACTAGTGAGAGGCTTTGGACTTTGCCAGAAAAAAATCTAGTTTGTATCAAAACAGAATAAACACTCTAAGAAAGATCAGAAGCAAAGATGCTGGTATCCAGATCCAGATAAAGTGGTTTAGGAAAGTGGAATATGCTTCCTTCTTTAAAAGAAAAAATGGGAGGCCAAGGGAAGAGGTAAACTTTAGAAATAATTGGACTTCCCACTTGGAGAGGAAGGTCATATTATTCTTACCATCTCTCTCCTCTCCTTCTTGGCAATTAGGGAATATGAAAGATTTCATTGGGAATAGCCTCAGGGGGAGAGTCAAAGGTGGAAAGACCTACATACATCAAAGGTGAGGTAACTGGGAAAGGAAAGGGCCCATGGCTGTCAGTTCTCAGTTTCACCATAGCCTTCTGAAGACTTCCAGGAAACTGGTTGCAAGTGAATAACAGTTGACTTTTACTTCATGGACCACATTTCTTAAAGAAGGCTTCAACTTGGTCATCAATTGCATGCAAAGTGTCTGCTCTAGAGAATAGCCCCACTGGTCCAGTTCTGCATTCAAGGGCTCAATGCTGCTGCCACCTCCATTGACTAGACCATTCCACTTATCTTATTTCTCTTTCTTTTTAATTATAGAGTTCTTGTTCTGAGCTCTTTTTCAGACGTCATCCAGTTCTGTTTCTTCTGGCCCCTACAGACAAAGTCCTGGCCCCATTTCTTAAATAGCACATGCCTTCTGGAATTGCCTCCATCATTAGCCCTTACTTACACTGACAAATGTCAACTTAAAAATATCATTTTCATCTCTATAAAGTTATAGTTCTTTGTAACCCCCAGACATATATCTTTGGCAGAGGTATCCAGCACATGCTGTCTCTGAATCCAGATGACTTTGCAGCAGCCCTGAGCTATGCATTCTACAAACTACTGTGCCAAAGAAGTAGTGTTCTATCAATTGACAAAGCAATATTGAAATGGGGTGATTCAAAGACCCTGCCCAGGAGCTAGTTCAACATCTTGTTATGCCCCACAAAATATATTGCTAGTTGACTCAAATCTATTTTACCTTCAATAGGAATGGTTTTCATGGCACATCATAACCTAGCTAAAGGGGCAATAAACACCATCAACTTACATTATAAATACCAACAATTTGCCAGATACTAGTCTAGATTCCTTGGTTATACAAAGAGAAATAAATTCCTGCCCTTAAAGTACCTACAAACAAAATCTAGAAGCTCTAGTTCATGTTTGAGCATGGTAGCTGATACTAATACTGACATGCTTATCATTGGAATGAATATATCGTGTAAGTGCCACCATGGCACAACACTATGTCAACTCCAAGAATAGTATTGAATCCTCTCGGTGGCCTTAGTATATATGGGATGTCCCCAGGAGAAACGAGGTCCTTATGGAGGGTGCTCTTGAGAGATACAAATGCTGCTATGGCTCTTAGATATACTGTGAAAGAACTGAATCTATCTGGAGTTGCAGGAAAGAGGATTCTGAGTGATCAAATGACTGATGGGTAGGCTAGGCTGACCAAACTTCTGTGACTCTGGATCTGTGAATAATCTATTAGATGGTGAAGCACACTTGAAAAGCTAGTTATCAGAATGGTACTCACATTAACTGAGATATGATAAAAGATCACCCAAGTAGACTTACCATCTGCTCCTTCACTGCTTTTGCTTCTTTTATTTCGACGAACATGCCTACTTTCTGCTTCAGTGTATGACTTTTCTTCAGGGAAGAAAAAATTCAGCAGGGCCACCTGTAAAAACAACAAATAGATGAATGAAAGGTTGAACCCAGTCAACCATAGCTGACATAAAAAAACTAGTTTCCTGTAGACATTTTAGTTTCACCTTAAATTCAGCATGTCTAAAACTTGAGCCCATCTTCCCCTCCACTGTAGAAATCCTTTTATTTTTGTTACCATTATTATTCCAGTCATGTAGTCATGAAATTTTGGCTAAGCTCTGAATCCCCTCTCTTCTACCCTGAATGTCTAATGACTAATCCTCCGAGTCTCATTTCTCCATACAGTTCTGGGATTCAGAGAGCCCAGTCATGGATTTCTAATTTCCTGCATGTACTACTGATATCTGCCCAGAATTAGACTTGAGTTTTCAACTCCCTCTTGAACTTCATTAATATACATTCATAAACTTCCCACATTCCTATTTATAGTAAACTTTTGATTTGTTCCCAGAATGCTCTGCATCCAATTATGATTGGAAGATTCCATTTATATAAACATTCTTCTGGGAGTTAATCATGTCAAAACACACACTTATTTTCTCTGTTTCCTAGACTCCTATAGTACTCTTATAGCAGTTGGGTGTATAAGACTCATTTTGGTACTTGATCCTTCACTCTCTTATGGTGATCTCTCATAATAATACAATATGTTTCATATGTGAATGGGCCTGGTTTCGCTAATGATAACCACAGCTTAAATATGTACTTGCTAAAATGAATCATAATATTTCAGCATATGGTAAGTGTCTCTTTGTGGTTAAAAATATGCTTGAGCTAAATAGTGGATAGAGTAGTAGGAATGAGAGTGATTCTAATCTGACTTTGCCAATTATAGCTGTGTAGCCTTGGGCAAATTACTTGAGTTTTAATTTCCTCACCTGTAAATAGAGATAATAAATAGTACTTTGCTCCTAAAGTAGTTAAAGGGTTAGCACAGTACCCAGAATGTAATATGTACTCAATAAGTGTTAGCTATTATTATTACTAAAATCAATCTTCCAAATAGACTGGTTAGAGAGTTTGGGGGTTAAAAAAGAAGTGAACCTGCATTTTCACCCTAGTGTTAATGTTAAAAAAATAAACAATTTCAGAATCTTCATGTTTGCTGCATCTCTCATGAATTGAAAACAAAAAGTTGGTACAACTCACAAAAGGCTTATCATTCTATACTAACTTTCTTCAAAACCCTGTGGTTTACTATTTACATAGAACAATTATACCCAACAGCCTTAATGTACAAGATTAGCATCTTGCATAATATATTCTTATGTTAAATAAATATAAAGTTAATAAGTAAATGCTTAGGTAATTTCCAACTTGTCATAAGGTTAATTTAAAAACATTTAAGTTGAACAATATGAAACTGTCATTTTTGTAAGTAAAAAATGGTCAAATATTAGCAATTTCACATGGTTCAACTGAACAGTATTTTTGAATCACTTGATTGGAATGTAAAACACATTTTCCCATAAAATCAACATAATAAACTCTGGCTAGGTTTCCAGACAAAGCCCATAGAAAATTACTTAACCCATAACATAAATAAGCTATTATACTACTGAAAATATAAACCTAAACTGCTATTTACAATAAAATCTCAATCATTTGAAACTCCAAAAGAACAAGTCCACCTGGACTGAAGAGTTTTCTTAGTAACTCTGATTACTGAAACTTAGTTTAGCTATTTTTAATAGAAATGAATCCACAATATATTATTTAATTCAGGGCTACTTGGAGGAAGTGTTACCTCTGTGAGTCCTGAGTGACGTCTGTGATTTAGTGATGGAAAACAAAAAAGAGCCTTAGCTGATTTGGCTCAGTGCATAGAGCATCAGCCTGAGGACTAAAGGGTCCTGGGTTCGGTTTTGGTCAAGGATACATGCTCAGGTTGTGGGCTTGATCCCTAGTGAGGGGTGTGCAGAAGGCAACCGATCAATGATTCTCTCTCATCATTGATGTTTCTATCTCTCTCTCTCCCTCTCCCTCTCCCATCCTCTCTGAAATCAATAAAAAACATGTTTAAAAAATAAAACAAAAAAGAAATTCCAGGAGAAAGGGCATTGTGCTTAAAAGTTCAGAGGGAAGAGAGGGAATAGCACTTTTTGGAAATACAAGTAAATTAAAATAAGTGGTAGGAGGTTGGGAATAATGTTAAAGAATGAGCCAAAAGACATTAAATAAGGGCTAGATCATGTTAAGGAATTTAGATTATCCTGCAGCAGGGGTATCTTCTGAAAGATTTTCCCCCTTTGTAAATGTTGTACTTTATGAAAATTTAAGTTGTAATCTACATACAATAAAATGCACACATTTTAAGTCTAAAGTTTGAAGAGTTTTGAAAAATGTACACACCTTAGTAACCACTACGCAAATCAAGACAGAACATTTCCATCATCCCATAATTTTTTCTTACGTGCCTTCCAGTCATTCTTTAATACAATCTTCCACCCAAGACAACCACTCTTCTGATTTCTATCACCACAGCTTAGTAATTCCCATTCTAGAATTACACATAAATGAAATCATACATTGATTGTATGATTTTTATGTGTTGTTACTTTCATTCAACAATGTCTGTGAGACTCATCCATTTTGCTATGGGTATCAGTAGTTCATTATTTTTTTATTGCTGAGTAGTATTTTATTGGATGGATATATCACAATTTCTAAATTCATTTACGTTTTGAAGACATTTGGGTTATTTCCAGTTAGGGGCTATCTACAATAATAAAAGCATAATATGCAAATTAACTGAATGACCAAACAGCAGAACGACTATCTGGATGACCTTCCAGATGACCACACTATGACACCCACTGGTGCCAGGCCAGCCAAGATGGATGCGATGCAATTGGTCGGGAGCCCGGCCATCGTCTCCATGATCACCCTGCAGAAGGAGGCCCAGGCCACCAGCCAGGGGGGCAATTGATAATCGGGGGGCTCCATGATTGCCCCAAAGTGGGAGGCTCAGGCCACCAACTGGCAGCAGCACTGCGGCGGGTGGTGGGGCCTCCTTCTGCAGGGGTGATCCATTACAGAGCCCCAGCTGAGTGGGCAGGGCCTACCTCTTTGTGGAGATTGATGCAGCACTCCCAGATTGTGAGAAGGCACAGGCTGGGCTGAGGGACCCCCCTAGTGCATGAATTTTGTGCACTGGGCCTCTAGTTATGAATAAAGCTGATGAGCACTCATGTACAAGTGTTTGTGGGGGACATATGTTTTCATTTTTCTTGGGTAAACACAAAGGGGTGGAACCTCTGGGTTATATATTAAGTATTTGAACTAACCAAAACTGCCAAACTGTTTTCTAGAGTGACTGTACCATTTTATACTCCCACCAGCAATGTATGAGGGTTCCAGTGCTCTGCATTTTCATTACATTATATTGTTAATATTTTTTATTTCAGCCACTCTTGTGGATGTGAAGTAGTTTTACTGTGGCTGGTTTTTGAAACTTAAGCTTCTTTTTAATGCTTTTTTGTCTCTTCCCTTGCTGTCAACCACCAGATTTACTTTACTAACCTGTAACATCTTTTCTAGTCCCTTCAAATTTGCTACTTATAATGTTATAGGCTTAACATCTTGTTAAAACTAATTAGAATCATGTACAAACAGAATAAACAGGTAGGCAATGAGTATTTGAATAGTTTTTTCAATAAATAAGATGCACATTCTCTGACAGCTTAGAGGCCATTTGTTTATTGCTCAATCTGGATAGGTGAATTTGTCAGAAAACTGAGTTTTACATGATGTGTTATTATAATATAACTAGGGAGGGCCCAGTGCACAAAAATTTGTGCGCTTGGGGGGGGGGGGTCCCTCAGCCTGGCCTATGCCCTCTCACAATCTGGGATCTCTTGGGGGATTTCCACCTGCTGGCATGCCTGGCCAGCCTGGGCGAGGGGCTGATGGCTGTTTGCAGGCTGGCCAAGCCCCCCAGTGGAGACCCTCACCCCATGGGGGTGTGGCCAGCCTGGGTGAGGGGCTGAGGGCCATTTTCAGACTGCCCATAGTCCCTTCAGGGTTTGGGTCCCTACTGGGGTGCCAGGCCAGCCTGGGTGAGGGGCTGATGGCTGTTTGAAGGCTGGCTACATCCCCTTCAAGGTCGGTGTCCCCTCCTGGGATACCTGGCTAGCCTAGATGAGGGGCTGATGGCTGTTTTCAGGCTGGCCACACCCCCTTCAGGAGGGGGTCCCGTATGGGGTACCTGGCCAGTCTGGGTGAGTGGTTTATGGCTGTTTGCAGCGAGGATGGCTGGGAACTGGTATCTGGGATTTATTTAACTTCTAAAGTTGAAACTGTTGCTTTAACTGGAGCCCAGGTTGGGTTGCCCCTGACAATCCAGGCTTACAGTGCTTCCTTGAGCCCAAGGTTGGAAGCAGATATCTGAGGTTTGTTTATCTTCTATAATTGAAACTTTGTTGCCTTGAGCTGGCCTAGGCAGACAGGAACCTTAGCTTCCTGCATTGCCAGGGCAAGCCTCCTGCTTGTTCCAGCTGTGTGGCTGCTGGCCACCATCTTGACTGGGTTAATTTGCATACAGCCACTCTGATTGGCTGGTGGGTGTGGCTTAGGTGTAATGGAATGATGGTCAATGTGCATGTTACTCTTTTATTAGATTAGATGCTATTTCTAGGGGAAAGGAATTTTGAAGTCCAAATGAAGAATCTCCCTACCATCACAACTACAATTCCAGAATTTCCTTCTCACTCTTTGTGTTCTGGCAGGGCCTCCAGCACCTTCTTGTGCCCTGATGTCAGTAGTAAAATGTGCTTACATATTAATTGTTCCAAAGGGTCTGATGGGAATTTGTAAGAACTTAAGAGTGATACAAAATTCTGTAGATAACAGATACAACTCCAGTTTCTATGGGTACTAGGGATAGCTTAAAATCCCTTAAGAGAGGCTATGGAGGAGTATGGGACATTCATAAATCAAGTCTTTATTAGATGGGGACTATCTGTATGAAAATGCTTTGAATTTAGTTTCTATTTTCTCAATAAAAACTTAAAGGAAACAACACAAAACACAGCTTAAACTGCAAGAGGATCCCTATTCACAGTGCCCTTTTGTTTATTGCTCAATTCCTGAGTCTCAATTAGATGAAAGAGGGAAAACTATCCTCTGTGTAGCACAGTGGTAAGGACAAAAATCAGTGGCTGCTCATACAAAAAGTCTGGAATTCTATCTTGAGTTTTGCATTCACTAGCATGGCCTTCTGAGGCAAGTTGCAAAATGTGAACAAAACAGCTTTCTCTCTTCAAATATTGCTTTTTTATTGCACCAAGGGGGAGGCATCAGGAATGTTGGCCACAGCCAGGCATTTTGCTCAAGGGAAGAAAAGTCTAATTCTTTACACTTTATTAACTGATTACTACCTTATTTCCTATGGTAAAATGACATGGTAAACAGCATCTGCAGGTTACAGAGATCTCAGCTGGAAATAATTCGTTAACAGTGATATATGAGAGATGCATCCATCAGTGCTAGTGACTCTCCAGATATCATTACAACATTTTTTCCTAATATTTAAACCCACAAAATTTTATTAGGTACTTTTTTCTTTTTACCATGACATAGAATAAATTTAATTAATTTCATGGCTAATATATTTGATTGTATTAGCTCTGGGCCTGGCCCAAAGTAGGTCTCTAATAAATATCTATCTGTTGAAAAGATAATAGGACTATCAGTAATCCATTCCTAAACCAGTTAACTGCCACAATATTTTGAATTTAATTAAAAAAGTTCCCTTGCTTGTCTATGGACGCTTATGGTGTACAAATGGTTAAAGACAAGATTTTATTTTACCCTAATTGAACCTCATTTCTTAGGATCAACTGTGGAGAGGTAGACGAAGGACTCACTACACTACAGGCAGTAATAAGTTAAAGGAATTTAAGAATGAGAGACTCTGTAGGTCAGTGGTTCTCCAATTTTGATATGCATCACAATCTCAAGACATGAATGTGAAAATGTAGAATCCTGGCCATTCCCCTCCCCAAATTTAGATTGAGTAGGCCCCCAGAATCTGACTTTTCAACTTCCTCACTACAGAATTCTGATGTAGGTTATCCTGAACTACATTTTGAGAAACTGTTTTATGTTCATTCCTCAACCTGTTCATTATCTGGAGACTGAAAAGGCTAAATCTCCCTTTGCCACTGGTGAAACAGGGCTCTCACATAGACAGTGTTTTTCACCTCTATTCAATCATTCCTAGAGTTAATCTTTTTATAGAAATTGGTACTTCATTTGTCTCAAGAGGAGGCAAGTACCTACCAATCTTTCTAAAATTGATAAGTCACCTATTTTTTAAAGAAATATTTCTTTTTCAATGTTGTTGAATAGATCTATTTTTCTTATTACAACTACTGCCATCATTACCATCACACATCAGGAATCATCTGGTACCTTGAAATAAAATAAAACAAAATAAAAGTATTTATATTCTGAGATGTTTAACAAAATCTCCAAGTGATTCCACAATGCCAAAAAATGAGCATCTTATCTCAGTGCCAATTAGTGAAGTAGGGTTGCCCAAACTAGTTTCATGGGTATGCCATGGATATAAAATGGATACAGAGCATACTTATAATTATAAGAACCCTTAACTCAACATGCTGTGATTTTTTAAAAATTATTTTCACTTATTTTTAGTACACTCCTTTCATTTGCTTATGCTATTGGTTGAATTATGTATGCCCAAAATTCATTTGCTAAAGCTTGAATCTCCAATAACTCAGAAAGTTACTGTATTTAGAGATAGGTCCTTAAAAAGTAATTAATTTAAAATAAGACTATTAGTATGGTTATAATCCAAATTAAATTATGTCCTAGTAATAAGAAAAAATGTGGACATGCAGATACCAGGGATGCATATACACAGAGGAAAGACCATGTGAGGACATAACAAGAAAGTTACCATCTACAAACTAAGGAGAGTGGCTTCAGGAAAAAAATCTTTTGACACCTTGATCTTGGACACCTAATCTCCAGAACAGTGAGAAAATAAATGTATATTGTTTAATGTCACCCCCCCCGTATTATTTTGTTATGACAGTCTTACCAAATAAATCCTCTTAATACAATGTCTTCATGCTGCTATATATGCATAGTGATGATTTTGAATGACTAAATAACAGTCCATTGTGTTGCTATAGTTTATACAACTCCATTGAATATTTATTTATTATGATATATATATTTGTTGACAGTATTGCAGATGTCTCCCATTCCCCCAGGCCCCCCCCCCATTACCTCTCTGCACTCAGCCCTCACCCACTCCCAGGTCTTCAATATCCTATTGTCCATGTTCATGGGCTATCTAATCTAATAAAAGCATAATATTGAAATTGACCGTTTCTCCGGGACGCCTAAGCCAAGTCCACTGGCTAGCAGAGTGGCTGTATGCAAATTAACCCAGCAAGATGGAGGCCAGCAGCCACGGAGTGGGTGGCGGCGGGTACAGCACTGGTGGCAGCTCCATGGGGCCACCGTCTCTGACCGGGCCATGTCTGATCGGCTGCGCAGGGCCGGTGCTAAAAGCACCTTGGTGCCCAGAGAGGCAGCTCCACAGACTGCCGTGTCCCATTGGCCAGCCCAGGGCACTAAGTGCCCGTCCCCGGCCCAGGCTGGGGACAGGTACTTAGTGCCCTGCATGCGCAGCTCCTCAGTCTGATCGGCCTGTGTGGCCGGTGCTAAAAGCACCTTGCGGTGCCCACAGAGGCAGCTCCGCAGACTGCCATGTCCCATCGGCCAGCACAGGGTGCTAAGCAAGCAATGGGGGAGCAAGCAATGGGGACCCACAGGCAGCACCCAGCAGGGCCTGCTTGGAGGTTACCATGATGACCTCCATATAGACAAGTGGGGGCTGCAGGCAGCACACAGCAGGGTCTGCTGGGTGATGGGGGGACAGGGAAGCAGGGTGACCAGAGAGCAGGCAATCGGGCTGCAGGCAGCATTCAGCAAGGCCTGCTGCACCGCCATGGGGGAGCAAGGAATCTCTGGGAGGTCACTGTGGTGACCCCCTAGCAGACAAGCATGCCGCAGGCAGCACACAGCAGGTTCTGCTGGGCAGTGGTGGCCGCCATGGAGGAGCAGGCAAGTGGGCCACCAGAGAGCAGGCAATCAGACCAGCAGGCAGCACACAGCAGGGCCTGCTGAGCTGTGGCTGTGGTGAAGGGGGAGCAAGTAATCAGGACCCACAGACAGCACCCAGCATGGCCTGCTGGGTGGTGGCTGCATCCACCGGAGAGCAGGCAAGTGGGGCAACCAGGGAGCAGGCAATCGGCCCACAGGCAGCACACAGCAGGGCCTGCTTGCCCATCCCCATGGTGTGGAGCAGACAGGCCAGGCAGAGAGCAGAGACCCATATGGAGTGGGCCCAAGCCATCAGTAGCACATCACCTGAGGGCTCCCAAATTGGGTAGGGTGTAGGTCAGGCTGAGGGACCTCCCCACTTGCCCTCCCCTTCCCCCATCTACCCATGCACGAATTTTGTGCACTGGGCCCCTAGTGTATATATAAGTTGGTCTAGAGAAGGTAGGTACCATATGGAGGGCACTGAACTAGACACAATCTTTAACATTACACAGTCAAACTACATGTAAAGAATCCTGAGTTGCTTTGTAGTGCAATGATAGCACTACATAACAGGAGGTAGTAAACGTTGTTTTTTTTAAATCCTCACCTGAGGATATTTTTGCATTGAATTTAGAGAGAGTGGAAGAGAGAGAAAGACAGAGAGAAACATCAATGTAAGAGAAACACATTGATTGGTTGTCTCCTGCCCAAGCCCTAACCAGGGCCCAGGTTGGGGAGCACCCTGCAACAGAGGTACATGCCCTTGACTGGAATCAAACCCAGGACCCTTTGGTCCACAGGCAGATGCTCTATCCACTGAGCCAAACCAGCTAGGGCAGTAGTAAGGTTTTAAAAGGGGAAGCACAGAATGTAATGGTTGCTCTCCAAGAGAGCAAGCAAATAAGAGCACTCAACTTGATCATAGCACCTCATGGGAGCTGCCACCAGCAGGGTGTGGGGGGTGAGGAGGCAGCAATCAACCCAAATGCTATTGGAAATCAGAACCTTTGACATCTCTGGTGTGAGTGTCAAGAATTGCCATCCCATTGTAGAAATGTCTAATGATTACTGAAATTATGCAGTAAAGCTAAACATGGAAGCTAAACACAACCAATATTTTCCACATAGACCCAAAAGCAGTCACTGAATTTGGCTCCCTAGGAACTTTGGCTTAAAAATCACTGCCAGTCCTAGCTGGTTTGGCTCAGTGGATAGAGCGTTGGCCTGCGGACTGAGGGGTCCCAGGTTTGATTCCAGTCAAGGGCATGTACTTTGGTTGTGGGCACATCCCCAGTGGGTAGTGTGCAGAAGGGAGCTGATCGATGATTCTCTCTCATCGATGTTTCTGACTCTATCCCTCTCCCTTCCTCTCTGTAAAAAATCAATAAAATATATTTAAAAAAACACTGTCCAGCCCCACTGGCATGACTCAGCAGTTGAGTACTGACCTATGAAGTAGGAGGTCATGGGATCCATTCCCCATCAGGGCACATGCCTGGGTTGTGGGCTCAATCCCCAGAGGGAGGTGTGCAAGTGAAAGTTGATCAATGATTCTCTCTCATCATTGATATTTCTCTCCCTTTCCCTCTCCCTTTTTCTCATAAATCAATAAAAATATATTTTAAAAAATCACTGCTCAACAATGCAGGTAACTATAAAACAGAAAGCTGATCAATGGACACAAGAAACTGGGGGATTAGGGAGGAGGGAGGGGAAGGGCAAGGGGAAAAAATGGAGACCTATCTATCACTTGCTGTAATACTTTAAGCAATAAATTAAAAAAAAAACAGAAAGCAAAATAAAGAAGAACAATATCTTTGTTTCAAGGATATTATCATAGTGTGGCATCAGCAAGAAATTATAGTACAGACCAGTTCAATCTCTGATTTTCTTGCCTCCCATTTTTGGGCTGTATGAATCAACTAACACTTATCAAACAATGCCTACTATATTGTTAACATTAATTTTTCTTTCCCACCTTGGTAGTAAGCCCCTCAAAGGTATCTATATTTGTAGGTTCAGAACCTGTGTGGATTTATCTTCTGGACAAGGTAAAATTTGTTTGAGATGCATATTAAGGAAAAGATGAGTTATTTAAAAAAAACACAACTACTGACACAAAGGGGGAGATTAACTTCCTCTCTGACCATCTGTTTCCTAGGTTCGGCTGTGTTCCTAGCATCCAAAACTGAACTGAAAAAATAGAAGCTTACTGAATTGATTCTCATCAATGGACAATGCAGGCTATACCCAGCTTTTGTATAACTTTGAAATTCACAACTGCCATAAATGCCACATCTACCTCACTGCCAGAGTTGGAGTCCTGCTTAAAGTAAAATGGCAAAAGAGGACCACCACTACTGAGATTATGGAAGTCATCTGGTCTATGTGCATGAAAACAATGTTCATTGATGATATGTGCAGAGATGGCAATGACAGACAGGTACCCAAGTATTTTTGGTATGATGAGTTTTCTGGCATAACCATAAGCAGGGATAGCATAAAAATACTCCAAAGGATGCACTAAAGCATAGCTTCAAAAAAACATGACATAACTGTGGTTCATTTGGGAAAACAGCAGCAAAGACCAGCTTGGAATACAATGATATAGAATTTGGAAACTCTTTTTGAGCAAGGCTTTTAGCTGATCACAAGTTGAACACAGAAATACAGACAGTGAACGGCTCTACAAACAGCAGCTGCAGCCAGAGTTCTAAGAGCAGTTTGTATGTATGTCATATACAAAGAACTTGTAGTTAAAGATTTACTTTTTGCTCCCTACAAGTGTGGGTGAAATCAGTAGTGACATCTTTGAATAATAAGAAGGGCAGCAATATAAACTGGAGGTCACTGCCTTCCCTTGGGAGTGTCTGCTTATTTAATTTGTAATTCTTTATACTTCTAAAGTGAAAGGCACTTTGACACATAAGGAGAAAAACATACACTTCCACTTGTAATACCTGGATATCACTAAGGGCTATCATTTGTGAATAGAAGCTATCTATCTATCTATCTATCTATCTATCTATCTATCTATCTATCATCTATCTATCTATCATCTATCTACCTACCTATAAAAGGCTAATATGCTAAGTGTTCGACTATCCAACCAGTCACTATGACATGCACTGACCACCAGGGGGCAGACACTCAATGCAGGAGCTGCCAAGGTGCATTGACTTGGCAGCAGCAGTTCTTGGGTGATGCACCCTGAAACCAGAGAGGAGGGAGCCCGATTCCTTGTGGGGCCGTGAGATTCTACCTTTGGCCATGGGTTATGTTGTTGCTGGGGCACTATTGGTCCCAAATCTGATTTACTACACACTTGCATTTGCATTCCACACCCTGTACAACAGCAACTTTGCAGAGTGCCTTCTTGTGCTCCAGGACCCCTCGGGGGATGTCAGAGAGCCGGTTTTGGCCCAATCCCCACAGGCCAGGCCAAGGGACCCCACCTGATGGAGGGATGCCACTCAGTCCACAGATGCTCTTTGAGCCACAGTGCCACCCCCGGTACAGCTGGCTGAGGAGGGGCTGTGGGAGGTTGGCTCCAGGGCATGTCTGGCCCATCTCGCCCAGCCCCGCCCCACCAGCCACCTTCTAATTAATTTCCTTTCAATGTGCATGAATCTGTGCACCAGGTGACTAGTAAGTTTATAAATTAGAATATTACCGATAGTATGAATTCAGCCAATCCTGAACTCTGGATTCAGAAAACATTAGCTAAAATACATGCTCTTAATTATGAATTCTTAAATGGCTCTTGAAAATTTTATAACAAAGTGGCAATTTACCTTTACAGAGTTGAACTAAAGAGGGTTAGAGTAGTAGCATCATGACGAAAATGAAATAGCCTGTGCAATCCAATTGGTTTACGGTAGGACTTTTTCCTCTTGTCCAAAATGTCCCTATCAATATCTTTATACATACTTCATTCTAGTTCCTGATGGCGATTTAAATGACATAAACTACCTCTAAATCATCCTGTCTAATAAAAGAGTAATATGCAAATTAGGCATCACTCCGTAACAAAGATGGCCACCCCCATGGCCACAAGATGGTGGTGCCCATAGCCACAAGATGGCCGCCCTCACAGTGACAAGATGGAGGCATCCAGTCCAGCTCAGTCCTGCCACCGAAGTGGTTAGGCCTGTTAGCCAGGCAAGTGGTGGGGAAGGCAGGGGGCCCAAGAGGTGGAACAGGTGATCAGAGGGGGCTCGGGTTCCCCTGCCCAGGCCAGAGGTCTTCACCAGAGGTCTCAGGCATGGGCAAGGATGGAGCCAATGATTGGAGGGGGCAGGGCAGAGCCGGTGATCAGAGGGGTATGAGGGTGCCCTACCCAGGCATAAGGCCTGGGCCAGAAGCCTCAGGCCTGGGCAGGGGCAAGGCCAGATATCACAGGGGCCCGGATTCTGCAGAGCCAGTGATTGGAGGGGCAGGGGCGGAGTCTTCAATTGCAGGGGTCTGCGCACCGGTGGAGCCGGCAAAGCAGAGGTCTGGGGTTCCCCTTCTCAGGCCTGCAACCTTGGCTAGAGGCTTCCAGTGGGGCAAGGGCAGAGCCGGCTATGGCAGGGGCAGAATCAGAGCTGGTGATCACAAAGGCCTGGGCTCTGTGAAAC
>PVJC01024028.1:0-25890 GCA_004026665.1 Murina feae
GTTTCTTCCTAGGTGAAATGCAGATCCTGAAAGACTTACATCTTAGGGTTGTTTGGATGGGTACCCAGAGAAGTTGACTCTCAGAGTTATTCCATTCCCACCTCCACATTACCTTTCTGCCTCTAGCAGAGTCCAGTCTTCTCCCTGCTCACCCTGAAGGGCAGCCAGGATTCTGGGTCACCCTGGGTCAAAGGCCAGGCTACTTAAGCAACAGAGTGAGGGTGTTCTAAAAGGCTCATTCCTTCCTGCAGAATCAGGGCCCTAGGTAAGAACAGGTACGAATCAAGAAGAGGGGCTTTGGGTGTGTTCCTCTAGGCCTAGTTAATTGCTTTGCTCATTACATACTTGGGTAAGAAGTTTATTCCCACTTTTTTTTTTTTAATTTAAAAGGAGGGCTTTTTCCTTGGGACTATTCTATTCTTCAAGGCTCAGCCCCTGAGTCTTTGCAAGTAGGAGAGATTTTAAAGGTCACTAACACTTTGGTGTAAGTTAATTGTGTCTGCTCTGCCTTCATGCTGCTGCATGCAGACCTCTAGGGAAGATAGATGCAAACAGGTCTTTTGCAAGACTGGTGAGCAATATCTAGCTCAGAGAGGAGTTATATAAGGTGAGAAAACATGGGAGGAATTGGAGGCTCAGATGGGTTTTCTGGGGAAAGCACCTAGAAAATGAATGTGACATGGTCAGAGAAGAAAAGGAGAGGATTGGGCCTATAATGGATTTGGGACACCTGGGGGCCCTATTTCTGCAGAGCTGCCAGGCCCCTCATATCCCTCTGTAGAAGGAAATGGCAGTCATTGCCTTTATTACCTGGGCCTGGTTTACCAAAGAAATGGGGCACGTGACAGGCTGAGGGAAGAAGGAACACTTCCTAGAAGCCCATGGTCTGCTAGCTCTCTCCCCAATACCTCATGAATGGAAGGAGGACTCCACGAATTTCTTTCAGTTCTTTGGGTCCATGGTGCTCTGAAATTATTTTTAAAGCTGAGAAAAAAAATTGAGTAACTACTGAAAACAGATTTAAGTCCTTATTAGGTTGCAAAATGGGAACAGAAACAGAACCTCATATTGAGAAGGAATCCAAAGAAACATTTGAGAAGAGACATCTTTGATATTGAGTAGATAAAGGTTCCATGGCAATTCATGTCCATGCTGAGCTCAAATTACCTAAAAACAGGAGATGAATCTCAAGAGAAACCCAAGGAAGAAGAGAAAAACTCTTCAGAAGCAAATGGGCATTTGAAAACAAGTGACTGAGGGTCTCCCAGGGTGAGGTGAGTTACCTGGTAAATATGGTGGCCAGAGGCAGACAAAGAGAAAATTCAGGTGATGGCAGGGGCAGACATGCTCCAAGAGGTTGAGCTCTCAAGACGGCCGGCTTGTGCTTGCTTGGAAGGAGATGTAGGCACACATGGGTGCAGGGAAGATGGCACTGGAGGGGTCAAGAAGTCAGAAGTCTATTTACAGAACTGAGTGAGTGCCATAGGGGCAGGGCAGGACTGGCATCTGACGCGTGGTGGTGGTGATGTGTGTATTTGTGTGTATGCATGTGTGTGTGTGGAGGGGTGATGAGTACAAGAGGTTTGTGTGGGGCACATACTTGGATTCGCCTGGGATTCTCTGAGACCATGGGCCAGAATTCCTTAGGAAACTAGATGAGTGGAACCGCAGCTGAGCAGCTGTCTGCTCTGCCTACCATATAGAAGTCAGATTCTGACAAGGCATCCAAGAAAGGACAGGAGAATGGGTTCTCTCTAGCAGCATTAGAATTTGAGCCAAGCAGAATCTGGCAGCAGCAGAATCTTCCTCGTTATCATCTTCACCTTCGCAGCAGCAGCAACAATGAGCAGCATCTGTTATGGGCCAAACATTAGCTAGGCCCATTATCAACATAATTTCCAAACCTCACAACAACCCATCAAGCAGGCATCATTTTTATTATCCCCATTTTACCCATTTTTCCTCCAATGAGGAAATGGAGTCTTGACAAGTTGAGCCTCAAAACTAGTGAGTTGCAAAGATGAGACTTCACATCCAAGTTTACCTCATTCTCTTTCGTGAAACACAATGGGAATTGTTTTTCAATCTCAAGCAGTTGTACCAATTTGCCATGCTCCCAGTAATATAAAAGATAAGCAATGTTGTTTTTAAATTCTTTTTTAATAATGGTAAAAATGGATGTCTTTGTGTTCCTATGATTTGCATTTTTTTGATAACTAGTGAAGGGTACAGTGTTTATACTGTTCATCCTCCTGGGTGAACTGTCTTCCTATTTTTTTGCCCATTGATAGCCCTCGCATGTCTCAAGTGAAGACAGTACAGTCGGGGAGTTTAAATGACCTGTGCAAGGTCACATAGCTAGTCACTGGAAGGGCCAAGGCCAGAACTCCCACTCTGATTTTCCCTGCTGACTCTTCCACCCTGCTGCTCTGGACTGAGCTCCCAGCACCCCCAACCCCCCGCCTCATCCCACCACCTCGGAGGTACTGGAAGCCCCAATCATCCCGGGCTGTCCAGGGGGAAAAAAGAACAGGACAGGCAGCTCCCTGACAAGAGCATCCTGACATAAATTCTTCTTGACAAAAAGCCCTGGAATCCCTTCTGATGAATAGTAGGCAGCTACTCACACACACATTAAAATAGCTGTTTGTTCTAAAATTTAAAAAGGGAGGGGGGAGGAAGAGAAGGGGGAGGAGAAGGAAAAGGAAAAGAAGAACAACAATGGAGGAGGCAGATGGCATGTTCTCAAAGAGTTCTCACTGGGGATTTTAAAAGCTAATATAAAAACCAGCTAATAAACTGCCTATCACAATCCAAAGATGAATAACCCTAAGATCTCACAGGGCACTTGAGGACAAGAATAGCTATTATTTAATGAGCACTGACTGTCAGACCTCATAGTAAGTACTTCTGAGTATTCTCATTTATTGCTTACAGGCACCTGATAAGACAGATATTGTTATCATTATCACCACTTTACAGATAGGCAAACTGAGGCTTAGAGAGGTTCAGGTATTTTTTTCAAGGTCACAAGATAATAAGTGGCAAAGCTGGTGTTGAACATAGGGTCTGAGTTGAGTATTTGTGCTCTTAATTTCTTATGCTACAGCAGAGTGGCAGCAGCCTGTAAGGGTCATTGTTATGAAAATAAATCATACCAGCCACTTAGAATTATAGGCCTTCATCTAGAAAAGAGCACCCAAGAGACCACTTGTCAAGTTCCAGTAATTGAGGCTCAAGAAATTAGGTTACTTATTCTACATCTCAAGTCTAAGTGTTGGTGCTGAAATGACGAAGACAGACACTGAAGCATCATGCCTCCACACAGACACACACAAATACAACTCAACCCCTCATACACCAGAGTATCTCAGAATAAAATGGGTTCAAATAAAGCAAGCAAACAGTTGAAATTATAGACTCTGCAGCTGGAAGGAAGGTACCCATGCCAGAGCATTCTAATTTCATCTCTATCAACAAACTTGTATCTCCTTTTTAAAGAGAAGTGTCATTTTTATTTTAGCAATCCAGGCAAGAGGTTCTTCCATGTAAATTCCTCCCAGCCTTTTCTAAGTAAAAATGAACAGCTGATCTTTGCCTTGTCTAACATATGATTGTCTTTAGTACTTTTAAGTGAGGAGGATGAGCAGAGAGGAAGTATCCTTTAAGAGAATCAATGTGTGACTGCTCTCAGCTGCCTTGTGTTGCCTGTAGCAACTAAGATTTATTTTATAAACACACATATAGTGCTTACTATACAGCAGACACTGTTCAAAGGGATGTAGAAATAGCAACATTCTCACCACAACACTAGGAAGGGGAAACTGAGCCAGAAAGGAGCTCAGTAACTTGGCCTGAAGTCACTTAGTGGCAGAGCTGGGATCAGAGCTCAGGGAGTTACTTATGGGTGCAAGAAAGTTACCATTGCTTCTAATATAGAGTTGATTATCTTAATGCAGGGCTTTTCTCACACACAAGAGTAAGCCTGAAGTTCATGCATTCCATGACCCGGAGGGGAGGGGGAAAGAGCCAAACTCCAACAAGCAATGGGAAAAATGGGAAATGAGTCAGTCTTACTCATTTTGGTGATTTATTTTGTGACAGTGATTCGTTAAGTGAATGAACATAGGAAAGGTGAACTTTTTGTGGCTTTTCTTTGCCACTTGAATAGTCCATGATTTATTTCTCTTGGTATTCTAAGCCATCTAATTTAAATACCCACAAGTCCAGATATATACGATGTATAATTGGCCTCCTGTCCCTGTCTGCCTCTGGCACAGTGGACTCAACTGCATTTCACCCCTTGTGCATTTGACCTTTTACTCTAAAAATAAGGGCCAGATGAATGTTCATGTTCTTTATGGAACAGATGATGGTTATACTGGACGAGTGTGGTTTATGCTTTAGAACAGCTGCATGTATGAAAAGCAATTATTTGAGTAACCCATTTTCAGGTCTTGACACATACATTTGGCTAAAAATTCAATATGCACTTTCTCAAAATGGATATGAATGTAAACAGTCTTCTCACACATTATCCTGCACATCTGAATCCTATGCTCAGTGGTTTCTCTTTGGCTCTGCTATGTAATACGTTGGTAATGGGAAAGGAAGTCCCATTCATTCTTCTCTTTGTGATGACATGAAAAATATAGGACATTAGAGCTGACAGAGCCCTGGAACTCATCACGGGTGACACTCTTATTCTTTAAGAAAAATCTGAGATCCAGAGAAGTTTGGTTCTTCATGGCTCCTTGGGTCATTGGTTGTGAACATGGGACTAACCTCAGGTCACCTGACTGCAGGCCCATTGAGTCGGCTGATGTTGGGATGAAGTCTAAAAGTTAGTGTTCCGAGGTTCTCTGCCAAAAGCCCACACACTGAGCCACCTGTCTTACACTAGGGACCTCCCATCTGTTATCTCAGTCCTTAGACACGTTGTCCAGGCTTCAGGCCTGAATTCCCCATCATGTATCAGGCCCTTAGCCCCCTAATAACGCAATGGCCTTTTGACTGACAGCCCCTCAGTCTTCCTGATCATCTTCCCCCAAACACATACACACAAAAACACTTTTAAGATGCACATTCATCATAACCCCAAAAGCCTAGTCTTGATTACATTGGTACTTTTCTAAAATTCTCTTTTCTACTCCATTCACTGATATGTCCCAGCTATCCTAGACAGTGCCTGGAATTTAGAAGGCACTCAGTAAAATTTGTTGAATGAATAAATGACTCCTCATTTCCTACTGAATAAATTAATTTTTACTCCTTAGCCTGGTGTTCAAGGCCCTTTATCATCTAGCACTAATCTTTTCCCTTTCTATCCTCTTATAATTCAAATAAACTAAAACAAATTATTCTCTTTTTATGTGCTTTATATGCCAGGCCTTTTCTCACCTCTTTATGTGTACTAACTCATTTAAGTGGCACAACAACCTTATGAGGTTGGCACTGTCATTATTATCATTTTATACAGAGTCACAGAGTGATTAAGTTGCCTGCCACTTCTAGGACAAGGCAGAGCTCATATTCAAAGTCAGATAGTGTGATTTCAAAGCCCATGCATATATAGCTATATAGCTAGCTCTCCTATTTATTTTTAATTAGAAATTTTAACAATCTAAAAGTACTTAAAGTAAAAAGTGACAGTCTCTACCTCTCCAAAAAAATTTTAACATAATCCTTGTGTAACCTTCCAAAGGGCTTGCTTATGTTTATGTGAATATTTCTATAATTTTGAAAACTAAAGTTGCCTCATATTATACATATTACAATTTAACTTTTTCATTGATGCATTTTTTAGATTTTTTTCCTCAATAACTATTTCTGTAATATCTGCTTGAATAATTTATTTAATAATATTTCTTTTGGATCTTTTTAATACCAGTTAGTATAGATACTAATTTTCTCTTAAAAATAGGAACTCTCTGGGCCACCGTTTGTAAATAGATGCTACTTTTATTATGTAAGTTTTATCATGAAATCATTCAAATTGATAGGACAAGAGAATAAAGATATATGTTTTAGGAGAATCCACTCAGTGTTTCAAAATTTCTTCTTCTAAGTCCCAGTCCGACTTCTAACATGAAGTGGATGAAATTAGGAAGAAAGTTCATTTTTTCATGATCAGTAGTTTCTTTAGTATTAATTTCAAGGGGCTATGTCCTGGTATGGCTGTCCAAGTTGAGGTGTCTCCACTCAACTTGGGAAGCTGCTAGTCCACCTTAACACATGTGTGATGGGTCCAATCTTGTTCTGCCGTCCAAACAGTGGTCTCAGTTTTAAGCAAGACAAGGCATAGTCCTTCCTAAGAGAGTTCTAACTTGTTTCCCTCCAAATCTTGACCAGAACTTAGTCTTTGGGTCAATGGCGATGAGCCAGGAACTCAAGAGGAAGGCCTTGGGCCAGGAGGCCTTAATCTTGGCTCATGCATGAGGTTATCTGATTGCTGTGATTCTTGCTTGCTTGGGCCCTTCCCATGTTGCTAGCTGACTCTTGATCCCAAGCTCATAGTCAGCCTGAGGAGTAATGGCTGTCCCTCCTCACCAAGGCCACAGCAACTTGGCAGTAAGAAGAGCTTCCTCAAGAGAAGGGTTCAATGTCCCCCCTCCCCTCCCCTCCCCCACGTAGTGACTAATAGAATCCCGGATGAGCCCAAAAATTGTTAGAAATGTCCTGGTCGAACACAAAGAATACTCAGGAGCCAGACAGCAAGGCAAATATCTTTACTCCTGCAGGAAGGTGCACAGGGACAGGGTCTGGCAGCACGCACCTACATTTTTCAATATGAGTATATATACTGCTACCTCATTTTCCTTTCACTGTTGTCTAATACTTCATTGTATAGATACACCATAATCCTATCTAATAAAATAGTAATATGCAATTTGACCATCACTCCAACACACAAGATAGCCACCCCCATGTGGACACAAGATGGCCGGCAGGGGAGGGCAGTTGTGGGTGATCAGGCCAGCAGGGGAGGGAAATTGGGAGGGACCAGCCTGAAAGGGAGGGCAGTTGAGGACAACTAGGCCTGTAGTTAGGGGCAGTCGGGTTGGCAGGGAAGTGCATTTTGGGGGGACCAGGACTGTAGGGGAGGGCAGTTGGGAGCAATCAGGCTGGCAGGGGAGGATTAGGCCCAATCCCACTGGGCAGTCAGACATCCCTTGAGGGGTCCCAGATTGGAGAGGTTGCAGGCTGCACTGAAGGATACACACACACACCCATGCATGAATTTCATGCACCAGGCCTCTAGTTTATTTAATAAGTCCCTATTAATGGACACTTATGCTGTTTCCAGTATTTTCCCCTTAGGAACAAAGCTGGAATGAACATCATTATACATACATCTGTGAATGTTAGTATTTCTGTAAGTTTAGATTTTTAAAAATGGGATTGCTGAGTTTTAGGCTATACACACATAAAACTGCAATGGATATTGATAAATAGTTCTCTCAACATGTTGTGCCAGTTTATCTTCCTGCCAATAATGTCTTGAAATTCCCTATGATTTTCTTTTTCTCTGTGTATAAGTTCAGGAGGAGTACAGTTGCTCCCTTCCTAACAGCCCCAGTCCTCTCTGGAAACTCCTGTTCTCTGCTTCTCATTCTGCTCAAAGAACTTATTTCTTCTTCCTGCATTGCTTGGCTGCATAAAATCCTCCCCACTCTTGTGTCTCACCCAACCCCCATCTCAGCCCCCGAGTCTCCCCTACTTCCCCCCCACCTCATCTTTTAGGCCAAGGTTTCTTTGCTACAATTTTCCTATCAAGGGAACTTAGAAGCTACTAAGAGTGAATTCTGTTCCTGGCGGTGATATTGTTGTACATGGTACCAGTTGGGGTTGGTGCTTGTAGTCTTGCAATATCAGTGTTTGGCTGTGTTGGTGAAAGAGACCTTATCATCTGCTCCTGCCCTGCAGCCCCCCCCCCCCACACACACACACACACGCACACACCATTTGGGACTCAGCAGTGAGCAAGGAGCAAAGCATTATGTGGAAGGCAAAACTAGAGAAGAGTCTGTTAAATGATGAAGGAGATGGAAAAGGAAGGATGAAAGCATAATGCTTGCTTGAACCCCTCCTTTATGCTGTCTCCCTTGCTTGATGCTTTACATACATTATTGCACTTAATCCTTCAGTGAGAACAGACTAAACAGATTGGGAATGTTCTGTATGGAAAGGGAGGAGGATATGAAGTCATAAATAGTTCTAGTGTAAATACTGGGAAGAGGAGACCATACCCCTGGAAGTTGGGCAAAGCAACTCCAGGACAAGAGAAAGGTACTAAGTGGTCCTTCTGAAAGTGGCTAGGAAAGAGTAGACTCTATAGCCAAAATGTGATGCTGAGGGGAAACTTAAATAGATTTGTTTTAAGTTTAGAAAACTACATAGTAATGGTTTGCTAAGGAGTATTAGAATGCTTAGTGTCCTTAGCCATTCATGTTTATGTCAGAGGTACAACGTGCTTCCAGCCCTAGGATCTATGAAAGTATTCAGGGTGGGAGGAGGACATTCTGGGCTTCCTTTTTCTCCCTTTAAACCAGAATTTCTCTACTTTTAATCTTTTATAAATCCTAGGCTTCCACATGATATTTCTCTAAAAAATACTTTATGTCATAAAAAAGAAAGTCCACAAACCATTGCATTTGTTTGTTTGTTTGTTTTATTTCACTGTTGAAGACAAGCCCTAGGCTGAATCAACTGTGTGTCTAGCCCATTGTGCCAGATTTTACCAGTGAACCAAGACTCCACCTTTGTTTCTTTCACTTCATGGCATAGCGTAGAGCCTGCCAGCCTCCTAGTTCATTCCTGACTCAGTTTTAGGAGAGGGCAGGAAAGAAAGGGCAACTGTAGCAGCAACAATTGTTCCCAGTTACTGAAAGACTAATCCCCAGGCCCGGCCGGGGTGGCTCAGTGATTGAGCATTGACCTATGAACCATGAGGTCATGGTTTGATTCCTGGTCAGGGCACATACCCAGGCTCGATCTCCAGTGTGGGGCATGCAAGAGGCAGCCAGTCAATGATTCTCTCTTGTCATTGACGTTTCTCTCTCTCTCTCTCCCTTTCCCTTCCTCTGTGAAATCAATAAAAAATATATTTAAAAAAAAAAGAAAAACAAGAAAAGAGCAATCCCCAGTGCATTTGTAAGACATACTACTGAGATAACTACTTCTAAACCACTAACTCCCCACCCAGATATCTGACTGCTTCTTTCTAGTTCCACAGCTCGCCTGATGAGAACTGACTTTTCTGTCCTGGTTATACCTCGGTTGACATCAGACAGGACAGAACACAAAACACAGGCACACACAATAATGCCCTCTTTCTACTGTGACTGCATTTAGAGAAGTATATCTTCAAAAGCACTTCACATATGCTGCTTCATATTTGATAGTCTTCTTTTTTGAAATTAAATCCTGCAAATGTCATTGATTTGCCCTAAGCCAGCGGCTTGCTAGTGGCACGGACAGGTGGAAGCCCAGATCCTCTGATTTCTAACTTCTTACCATTCCTGCCATCACTGAGTTTACACATCAAGACACATTGTTTTGCTTTGATTTATAAATACTTATAGATTTCTCTTTGAATCTGGGAGCAAGAAGAAAGTGAGAGTTTAACTTCTACTTCTCTGTAGCCATACTGTAATCAGTTGCTAAAACTTGGAAAATCAGTTTGGATGTTAATGGGAAACTTCTTTCTTAAATCTTTGATCTATTCTTGTTTCAAAATGTCCTGAATTTATGCCAACAAAGAGCTGTTAACACGTTTGTCAAATTAAATGCATTCTCAACGGTCTAAGTAAATACCTGAGATAAAGAGAAAATACAACCAAAAATAATATAATAAAATAGCTAAACCACTCTAATGAACAGAAATTGGCAGTATGCTTATAAGAAAGGCATTCTAAATAAAATCATTTTGCCTCTGTAACCAGCAAGATCTGACATCTTACAGGCATATGAGTTATGTCTCAGTGCCAAAAATCACAAAACCTTTCATTCTTGTTCTCATGATCCACTGCAATGCTCTATTGAGAAAGTTCTGAGATGAATTTTTTTTTCTGGCTCCTTTGCTGTTCCTCAAATGGAGACACTTTAAGTTGCATGTTTGGAGTATGTTTTTAGACTGGAACAAAGCTGGGATCTAGGGAAACCTGTTAGGAGTATCAGCCCTCTCTAGGATTCATTCAGGAAATAACTACCCTTGCAAAAAGAGTTTCATGTACAGATATGTAACAACAGCTTTTATGGTTGCGAAAATCTAGAAACAAATATACACTAATAAGAGAAGAGTTCATTCGTTTTTTCTTTTGTTTTATTTTATTCTCACCTGAGTATATGTCTGTTGATTTGAGAGAGAGAGGAAGGGCAAGGGGCAGGGAGGAGAGAGAGACAGAGAGAGAGAGAAACATTAATTGGTTGCCTCCTGTACACACCCCAACTGAGGATCTAACCTGTAACAAAGCATGTGCCCTGACCAGAAATTGAACCCACAACCTTTTGGTGTACAGAACAGTGCTCCCACCAGATGAGCCACCTGGCCAGGGCACACCATGGTTTGATCATGGGGAGGAATCTCACATAACAATGAAGGTGAGGCCTTTTAATAATATGGAGAAAAGATAATTATCATGTAATATAAAAGAAGCAGAATATAATAACTATATCAAATATTTAGTAATAGTGGCATCATTTAGTTTTATTTTCTAATATTTTTATTATGAGCATGAAATTTGATAATTGGAAGGGAAAAAGTTTTTTGGTTATTGTTTATTTTGTTTGGGGTGATTTTTTTTTTTTTACCCACAAGCTGCATGCTGAAAACAGAAGCATTATCTTTCTCTGTTGGTAATTTTCAGCTTGATTTAGTTTATAGTGCTGCATAAAATTTCTTTGATTTCTCTGGAACGGTGTTTCTCAACCTCAGCCAATTTGGGGTTGGCTAATTCTTTGTTCTAAGAGCTGCCCAGTGTGTTACAGGATGTTTAACAGCATCATTGACCTCTACCCATCAGATGCCAACTGCTCACTTTTAATTGAGATAGCCAGAAATGTCCCCTGGAAGACAAGATCCCTCTGGTTGAAAACCACTCTTCTAGAACTATGTGCTAGTATTTTCCCAAATGCCCACTCCCCTATGCAGTGCATGAGACACCAGGGAGATGGGGAGGCAAGAAAGAGTAAGTCTGGAGGTTGATCGGGAGGGTTCTGGTGAGAGAATTGTGCCTGGAGCTTATAAGGCCTTCATCGGTATAGTAAAGAAGGGACAGAGAAGGGGAAGAGGCTTGGAGATCCTTCCAGGGGTAAGCAGGTACTGGGCACAGCCAGGCAGCCTCAGTTGGTGTACAAAGCACATGGTTTTTACTAAGAAGTCATGGTGGCCAACAGTCCAAGGGGTCAGCTGGCTCAGAGTGACCCACCAAGGGTCAGCAGTGGCTGTTCAGTTGTGCACAGAAATGGAGAAATCCAGGAATTCATTCACTCATGAAATACTTGGTTGCCAGAGAGGGTTTGGCATCAGAGACGTGTGGCAATAGGTAACAGGATTCCTTCTAACTACAGGGTGTGATTCAAGGAGAGGACCTCAACCCCTTGGAGGCAGAAGTGGGGTGAGGAAGGAGTCTGGCAAGCCACCAGGCTCAGGACTGCAATACAAACAGTTCTGGTGACAAGAAGGAGATAGAAACTCTACTTCCCAGCCTCAGATGGAAATGAAAGCAGAAATGCAGTTGACCAGACACTGTGGAGCCTGCACCAGAGAACTAAAGCTCCTTAAATTTCTCCTAACTTGGAACAGGATTGTCCTCAGAATCTGGAGCAGCACACAGCTTATGGGTAAAGGAGCAGGGCCTCAGATGAGGATGCAGAGGATTGAGGGAGAGCCCTGAGGGCACTGCCCAGTCACAACTGGGAGTGGGAAGGGTCTCAGGTTTGGACAAAGACAGTTACACCCAGTCCCATAAGGGGAGGAAGAAACAGAACCAGTTTTCCTATAGGAAAATTAGAAGTAGATCAAAGAATATGCACTTTTTCAGCTTTGATGGGTAGTGTTCAATTACCTTTCGAAATGACAGTATAATGATCCATAAGTAAAGTGTAATTTTGACATTGGATGGTACTTGAATAGCAAATTTATTATTCTAAATGTTTATAGAGGTTATAGCTGTGGCAGCTTTGCTTTCATGATCTTTTGTTGATCGTATCTCTGATTTATAGGATGTCTAGTCAGGAACACAACCCCTAATCCTAAAACTTTTCCTATGGGAAGATATAATTTATTTTTTGACAGTGTACTTTGTGATGTGCTTTCGAAATAAGATGTGGGAAAAAGTTCACGGTGTCCATAAAGTTAGTGTTTGTTTAATCTGTTTGTGAATTTTCATGCTCTGTCTTCCTTAATAGTTAATTTATTTTTCATCCTCTACTAGAAATATCCTATATAATAAAAGCCTAATAGGCTAAGTGTCCAACTGTTCGTTTGACCATTCAACCAGTCATTTTAATGCTCACTGACTACCAGGGGACAGGTGCTCCAACCGGTAGGTTAGCTTGCTGCTGGGGTCTGGCTGATCGGGACTGGGTGAGTCAGGTCAGACATGCCCTGGAGCCGTCCCGCAATTCCTCCCCAGCTCAATTGTGCACCAGTGGGGTCCCTGGGCCTGGCCTGCACCCTCTCGCAATCCAGGACCCTTTGGGGGATGTCAGAGGCTGGTTTCAGCCTGATCCCCACAGGCTAGGCCAAGGGACCCCACTGGTGCACGAATCCGAAATGAATAGGTGGATTAGAAAAATGGTGGTTCAAGCTGAATAGGGTGAATCTTTTATTTGAAGAAATAAATGCATTCAATTAGGTTGAATGATATGAAATTTTCATCTATTGCTCAAAAACAGTCAAATATCAGTAATTTCATATGGTTCAGTCTTATAGTAATATTGACTATAAAGAAATTTTTTTGTGAAATGAAACTTTGAGTGTGTATGTGTGTGTTGCTTTCTTTAAGAGTCAGAGATTAGTTTCCCTGAAGACAGAGTTGAAAACTTTGGCTGTGTCTCATTCTGGGCATGGCTGGAATTCAACAAATCATTCTTGCTTAGAACGGTTGTTTTCATTGGATCGAGAGTTCTCAAGCCTGGCTGTTCACTGAATCACATTAAAAAATGGGGAACATTTAAAAGATATTGATGGGCCCCACCCCAGACTAATAAATCAGAACTTTGGGAGTGGAGTGGGGAGCAGCAGGACTCATGCTCAGGACTTTTTGTTCTCCAGGTGACAGTAAGGAATAGCCAGGTTTGAGAATCACTGCATAGGAATTTTGCTTTGAGGAGTCTCAACAAAGCTTTTCTGTGTCTCCAGAAAAGCAAGAGCACAACAGCTCTGCTCCTGGTCTATTTTCTGATCTTGCTTTGGACCAACAAGGTCTCCAAATGTAATGTGGGGGAAAAAACAAAACAAAAACATGTTTAGCTTGATTCAACTCATGGTTTGGTTTTCATTCAGCAACAGTTAGTACTATGTGCCTGGACCTATGGCTGGGTATTTTAGGAGAAATAAATTAATGACGAGTGAAAGAAGAGTCTGGCCTCTTTAAAAAGCCAGGGGTTGTGTGAAATGTTTAAAATGGCAAGTCTGTAGAAATGGAAAATAGATTAGTGGTTGTCTAGGCCCTGGAGGTTGGAAAAAAATGGGGTGTGATTGCTAATGGGCACAGGACTTCTTTCTGGAATAATGGATATTACCTAAATTGATTGTGGTGATGGTTGCAAAAACCATGGACTGTATAGCTTGGGAATAATATCTCAATAAAACATATATGCCAGAGATGTCCTTCACTGGGAGGATTTAACACGGAGTAAGTGAATTAGGAACCACAGAAAATCAGTGCTGTACACCTTTTCCTTCCAAATTGACAGCTTAAAATGGGCACAATAACAGAGCAAAATGAAAATAAAAAATCCAGCTTGGAAGTATTCAATTATCACCTATATTCCAGATAGCACCTGAGTGTTCAGAGGGGAACGTGGGACATCCAGTGGGTAAGGAAAAGACAAGAACTTTCACAGAATTCAGAGTCCCTGTCACTGCTCTAAGTGCTTTACATATATTAATTAATTTAATAATCTTCTCTGCATTTTACCATAGTGGAACAGAGGCATGGAGAAGGTGACTGCCTCAAGGTCATACAACTAGTTGATTAAGTAGTAGTTATGTTAAGACTGCCGTAAGGAGCAGATAGGATTCCGGTAGGAATATGAGGATGAAGACATGCGAGGTGATAAGTAAGGAGGTGACAAGGTGAGGTGACAGCAGGGCAAGAAGGCCAGGGTGTGCTGAGGGATGGATGGTGAGCAGCTCAGTTTGGCAGGAGCAGTGGGTTTACGTAGGTAACAATTGAATGATGGACAGAGAGAGGTTACTGAGGAGTTCTCATGACCAAGGTAAGGCATCAGAAAGCAGTGAGATGGGCACTGGTGAAGATAATTGAGAGCAAGCAGGGTATAAGGAGGCCCTGTTTTGTCTTCTGAATGCACAGGGATGTGTGTCTGAATGTGTGTCCCTCTGGGTCTGTTTAAAAGCGGTTGTGAGTATATTGTCTGGAACACCACTCTGTTCCCTGCATCTCACCTAGTGTGTGGTGGACACACTACAGGACCTGCCACCCCACCTAGCCCCATGACCTAGTTACTGGAAAGCAACCACCAAAAGAAAAGTCACAATGATCTTGGGGAACTGAAAGCCTCCACAGGACCTGCCTTGGAACCAAAAATTCTTTGTCATGATAGCAAAGTCCCAGCCCCAGGAAGTCCCCCAGCCCAGAATGCTCAGGACATTTGGTGTCAAGTCTTAAGGACTAAAAAGTGAACTCTCCAAAGCAGGAAGAAATATGTATTCTCACTTGACCCCCCTCTCCCCCCACTCCCCCCGAAGTAGGAGCAACTTCAGTTTCCCAGCCTTTCTATCCACTGGGACAGACAGGATCAGACAGTAATGTGGCTAAAAGGGGTGGAGGAGAGAGGGACATCCAAATCTGCACTTCAGTGCCTGCAACTTCTCATTCCCATGAACACATTCCCCTCGACCTTCCTAGCCCACTATTATTCATCTCAGGACTTCGTTCATTTGTGAATGTTCTCCCATGATCTCTCCCTGTTCCAACTTCCTGTCGTGCTTGGATTTTTATGCCAAGCCTTATAGCCCCTCGCTTGTAGGTAGTTTTGCTTAGTATTATAACCTCTACATTACCCCAGATAATCAAGAGTTCACAGTACAGCTATTCTTTCCTTATTTCTTCACTTCCAGACCTCACAGTAGGTTAATTCTGATGTGTACTGTCTGATTTTTCACCCTTGCAGGATTCTAGGTGTTCAGTAGCGGCTCACATCCCAGTGAAGTCAGTCTGTTCCCAACTGCCTGAACCTCTCCCTTCTCACTTATTATCTCCTGTCTCATCCTATTAGTCAACTCTCCCTATTTCTTGCCCTGCCTTTCCACTCATCCCTGGCCATGTGAGAGACACTCGATGAAGCAGGGCAAGTCATTGATTAATCGGTGAGCACTTCATAGGGTTGGGCAATAATTGTTCTGCTGTCCAAAGCCAGGGCAGACAGCAGGTGTCTCCAGAGCACACATACCTCAAACACATCATCCATGCTTCTCTTCCTCACCACCTGCTTCTTTCTATCTTCAAAATTTTATCTTTCTGTGATTCCCTTCTGGTCACGCTCCTCCTCTACCCATGCTTCTTAACTGCTCACAACCTGAATCTCATTTATCCTCTCATTTGTTCTACATTACAGCACTTGACTTGCCTTATTTTCTGTGCCTTGTGAGAATAATACTATGATTCTTTTTAACATTTTGTGTGTGGCCTCTGATTGATTTTGCAAGTAGGGAAAGGATCGTGGCTTTGATCAGAAAAGGTTCCCAAGTCTGTCTCAAGAATTCTTAAGAATGTGTATGGGCAAAATGTGGAAGAGCTGATGAGGAAAGCTTGGAGGGGAATGACGGAAACTGAATTCGCCCAGCCAGGGACAGCCACACTCTCCTTCCTCAAACAGAATACGTTCTATCTCCTAATAGAGATTGCCCTTGCTTTCCCAAAGCTACAAGGGGAAGTACTGAAAAGAAGTGACTCAGAGGGAGGGCATCAAAAGGAAAGCAAGCGCCTGATGTCATTTTTGCACCCCAACTTCCCAGAACCTATTTGCCAGAACCTCTTCCCTCTTCATTCCCTGCCTCCTATTTTGTAGCACATCAGGGTCACTACTAGATCAAAAATAAACAAAAGTTAAGAGGGCCATCTGTGCTTTCTGTTCTTCAGTGTGGCTCCTTGCCAGGACCCCATGTGTGCTCCTTCTCTTCCCATCATAAGCTCACAACAGAGCTCCCTTCCCTTTTCCCTCACACAGGGTCAGGGTTCTTATAGTGAGGGCACAGGATTCTGAGAGAAGAAAGAGCTTCTCACTGAACCCTCATTTGCTCCTGAAAAGGTACCCATTAATGTCCAAAGCAGCTGCAGAAATGACTGGTATGCATATAGAGGTGTGGTCCCATCAGAAGGTCTCTTCTTTCAGCTCAGGACCACATTCACTGTGTCTCCCCTGCTCCTACCTGCTCTGCTGGATGTGAGTCTCAATGCTCCCCACCCCAGCCCACTCAGCCACGGACTCATATACCAAATACTGCCCACATCATCTTCACTTGCCCCTTGCCTTTGACATTACTTGGTAGGGTCCAGTGCCTGCAGATGCCAAAAGCCAGCTGAAATCAATTCAGGGAATATTTTGTGAGTTCCAATTGTGCACAACACAACATGTCATGGGACACTGGATCATGAGGGTCCAAAGGACAGAAAATCCTTGGGATACCACAAGTGGTTGATCCCAGGGGGATTGGTTGCAGCTGTAGTTAGTATATACACTGTTGCTGACATTGCCTTTAATTATGTGTAGTCGCATCTGCATAGTGTCCTTTATAAGCTCTTAGAAAATAAGGACTGCAGCCGATTGTTTAGGGCTCCCACAAAGTGAAGGACAACAGTATCTTAGGTTGTTGTAAGAAACCCAGAGAATCTGGAGACAGGGAAAGCTCTTAAGCCTACTTTTACACAATAGATCTTCATACCATTATTCTGTATATAATCTTTTTACCAAAACACTGTCGCCTGTTTCTGTCAACAAAAGACCTCTTTGTTTTGATAGCCAAGAAAAACCTTAAGCTCAGGAGAGACAACCAGCCTTTTAAATGGCAAAATGTAAGGGCTAAATGCCTTACTTTTTTGAAATGTAAATCGGAAACATTTTTTTTTAATATGACCATAGCCCTCAGTTTTGATCAACTTTAATTTAGGGTTTTTTGGGGTTTGTTTTTGTTTGTTTTTTTTGTTTTGTTTTGTTTTGTTTTAGTATATTTTATTGATTTTTTTTTTTTTTACAGAGAGGAAGGGAGAGATAGAGAGTTAGAAACATCAATGAGAGAGAATCATCAATCTGCTGCCTCTAGCACACACCCCATTGGGGATGTACCTGCAACCAAGGTACATGCCCTTGACCAGAATCGAACCTGGGACCCTTCAGTCCGCAGGCTGACACTCTATCCACTGAGCCAAACCAGTTAGGGATTTTTTGGTTTTTTTATTAAGTTAGAATTTTTGTTTTAATCCTCACCGAGGATATGTTTTTATGATTTTTTTTTAAGAGAGAGAGACAGAGAAACATTGATGTGCATTCACCCAACTGGGGATTGAACCCGCAACCCAGGTATGTGCCCTGAGCAGGAACTGAGTCTGCGACTTTTCAGTGTATGAGATGATGCTCCAACCAACTGAACCAGACTGGCCAGGGCTGGGGTTTAGTTTTGTTTTTTGTGTTGTTGTTGTTGTTGTTGTTGTTGTTGTTTTAATTATATCCATGGAATTCTCTGGAATGCAACTCAGGATAACCATATCTTCCTTCTCTGACTAAAGGCAGGCACAGGTGAGGTGGAAGGTGATAACTTTCCCACTCCTTTGAACACTGAACAAGTTGTCTTTGACCTTCAGCATCATTCTATCTCTGAACATATGTGCTCATACACACATGTAGCTAAGAGCTCAGTGACAGAAGTACTTTATTTAGAGCTAAACAGAGCCCCTGACTCCTTTCCATGAACTTGAGTGCAAGTCTAATGCCTGTTGTTTTTTTGTTGTTGTTGTTTGTTTTTTGTTTTGTAGTCCCCAATATTTTTAACCTTTTTGAAGGTTTACCTTTCCATTGCTACTTCCAAAGGTAAAAGGAAGGTGATACTTTCTTACAAGCCCACCTATCTCTTTCTGGCTGTACCCTTCAAGTAGACAGCCTTAAATTGCCACCCGCCTCTGGGATGCCTCTGTTATTGTTACACTGCAGGTGTGAATGAAGTCTATCTCTCTCCTATTCTAGGCTCGTAGGTGATGTTCGACATGCTGTCCCTTCCTGTTGTTTTTTGTTTACAACAAAGAAATAATCAAGTTATAATCATCTGTCCCATTCATGCCCTAAGACCTAAGTCTAGGATTTGTGTGATGTTGCAGCCTCAGTATTTAGCATGATAGTCCTAGAAGGGCAATGGTATCCCCAGTCACAGAGTATACAGTCCTCCAGCTGTGAACTTGTTTTTGCTATTGAAAGTTTTTCCGCCCTGACTGGTTTGGCTCAGTGGATAGAGCGTCAGCCTGTGGACTCAAGGGTCCCAGGTTCGATTCCAGTCAAGGGCATGTACCTAGGTTGCGGCACATCCCCAGTAGGAGGTGTGCAGGAGGCAGCTGATCGATGTTTCCCTCTCATCGATGTTCCTAACTCTCTATCCCTCTCCTTTCCTCTCTGTAAAAAATCAATAAAATATATATTAAAAAAAAAAAAAAGAAAGTATTTCCATGGTAGTTCACTTAGAAAATACTCACAAAAGGAAATAGTTCTGAGCTAGCATTGCTTCCACTTGTAAGGACTCAGAAGGATCTTGCTTATCTCCCCAGATTCATTGTTCACGCTCCTAGCGCCAACTCTAGGGAGCCACTTGGAACATGCTGTTACCTCTGTTTAAAACATTTTCCTCTCGTTTTCCTCTACCCTCACTTTTAATAACTTCCTGTCCTTAGATTGTGCCTAGATGTCACTTCTGAGAAGCCTTCTATGGCCTTCTGAACCCTCCTCTGTGTTCCCAAAGCACTTTGTGCTCACACCATTGCAGACTTGCGTGCTAGAATGCAATTGCCCATTTTCTTACCTACCTCTCCTGATTCTTGGTAACTTTCTTGTGGACAAAAGTGTTTCATTCGTTGTCTCCAGCTTGTGGCAGCTTTTTGACACAAAGTAGACTTTTAGTAAATGCAGGGTGTCCTCAACAATGTATACATGCATTGAATAATTACTAATTCCAATGTGTTAAATCTAAGCAGAAAGGAACATCTCTTAAGCTATCCCCAGTTAAGTGTGTATACATTTCGGGGGGACACCCTGTATTTGTTGAGTGAATGAATGGAGTCCAAACAAGGAAGACATTTGTAGGCATAGATTTCTTCTCCTTCAGAATTTAAAGTGTGGCCAGACTTTGTTGGTGCCTGTGTCGGATGCCAGTGCCGTCTTTCCAGAGGAATCCCCTGGGTGAGCACCCAGCCTGGGGCCTGGTTGTTACTTAGGCTCTCCCAGAAGCTGTCCTTCTTTGGATGGGCCCCAGGATTTCCCCACTAAGCTGGGCTACACTCCTCTCCTCCTCCTCAACACCTCCATCCTGTCCAGGCCCCCTTTGCCTTTCCCTTCTAGACCCAGCAGTTCCTCTCCTGGGTTCCATGTCCTCCTGGCCTGTCTGAGCTGTGACGACTCTGGCTTCCAGAAACCTGGTGGTCTCTATTCACCCATCACTCTTCCATTTGCTCTGCCTGATGCATCTTCAGCGATGACTTGTTAAGCCTGGTTCTACCCTTGGATGAAACCTTAACGTCTAAACAGCTCTCAAGTCTTATGGTTAGCAGAAGGCTCTGAAGTGAATGCCATCAAGCTTGCAGGAGGGCACTTAGTCAAGGCCAGAGCTAACTTACATTGGGTCTAGTGTTGGCTCAACTGCTGAGTTTCTGTTCCTTGGGGGTTTGGGGAAAGAATGTCCCTAGCTCCTCTCTGGTGATTCACTTGGCTCCCCTCAGAGGAGAGACTTTCAAGAATTAAATCACTGCAGTTTTCCGATTGTAAAAATGCAGCGCATTCACTGATCCCTGCCAGTTAGGCAGAGGATCCCTGCCACTTAGAAGCTGGGCAAGGTGAGTGGGAATTCACTTGGGGTATAGAAAGCACACAACCTGGCCCTATAGGTTGGCCTAGGTCCCCTCCTCCTGTTGTGGACACACAGCAGCCTGGAGCCACAGGATTTGAGGAACTTTCTGTCCCTCAGAGCTTCCCATGTGCACAGCTTAGCACGAGCACTGCCCCTGAGCCTCTGAGTCAGGGCATCACAGTCTAGGAGATTTGGGAAAGTTTGTTTTTGTCCTGCAGGGGCTTTGTTCCCATGTGATTCATTAATTGACCCGTTGCTCTGAGAGCTGCAGGGAGCCTGGTTGTTCAGGCCATTAAATCCCTTCTGTTGGCCTAATTCACAGCCTGACATCACAAGCCTCGCAACATAATCCATTTGTCCTGATTTGATTTTTTCTTTTCAAGAGGCTTCCTTGGCAGCCAGGTTTTCTCATTATGAAATGATTCATCTGGATGGTAATTCCCATTAGAATTAGTATCTCAGACATGATTCATCTTTGGAAATATTAAGCCAGAAGCACCATTTCAGAAAGGCCTGTTACATTCACAGCCACAGGGAATTTCCATGAGAGATGCCGCTTCATTCGGCTAGCATTTATCAAGTGTGCCCTATGCTGGACTTGAGCTAGGGGCTTTGTGAAATGTAGAGATGAGAGAACTTCACCCCTGCCCTCAGGAGCTCCCATTAGAAAGAATATGACATGGATGTAAGTTTATGAGATGGATAATAGGAGAAGTGCAATCAAAGTTGAAAGGTTGTTATGTTTTCCTTGAAGTCTCAGGTAGTGGTTCTCACACTTTAGCAGGAATTAAGATCATTTGGAATGCTTGTTACAACACAGATTTCTGGGCCCCCACCCCAGAGGTTTTGATTCAGTGTGTCTGGAGTGGAGTCCAAGAGTTTGCATTTCTGACAAGTTCCCAAATGATGATGATAATACTGGTCTGGGAACCACACTTTGAGGACCTAGCTCTAAGGCTTCAGTTACGTCTCCATTGCCTGCAAGGTGCTATGCAATGTGCTCTGAGCTGGAGACAAAATTTTGAGTAAGACCTGGCCCCTGGCCCCTTGGGAACTCACAGCCGGAAAAGGGAGTAAACAGTGACTCTATACTTCACAGGAAGTGCCATTATAGAGTTTGCATTGGAGCCAGAAAAGACAAAGCTTATTTTTTGCTGGAGATCCCTGAAAGCTATATGGAGAAGGCACAATTTGAATATAAGGGTAAAATGTGGATTGAAAGAAGTTATGTAGAAGGGTATTTCCGGCTGTTAAATGTTCTTAGCCACCCTCTCAACATTTCTTCTTAGCTGTTTCCTGGAATCATAAAGGTTCTACTTACTTCCTATAGAAGCTGGGGGCATAGCTCTGGTTAATTGGCCTTGCCTTAGCAAAACCTTTATTTTTGGTTCTCTGGAGCTCCGTTTGGTCAGCCTCTCGTGCATACTCTGAATATTCTCAGTGGAATGGAATTCTCCACACAGGCACTTGAATGGAATGTGGATTCAAGAGCAGAGGTAGCGACAGTTTGCTACCAGAGTCCTGCTTCTTGTCCCTGCCACTCAGGTCTCCAACCTGCCTCAGCTCCCACCCCCCAGGACTGCCTCACTGGTTTTGTTGACTCTTCCGGGAATTTGCCAGTTCTTATATCATTGCGTTTTGTTTATACACACACACCATGAGAAATCAAACTTTCAGCATCTTCAGTCGTCTAGAGCACTGCTTTTAGATTCCAGAAGTTAGGAAAGGGGCCCAGGAGACCAGTAAAGGGTTTTCCAAACCGCAGCTCTCACCCTGGATTCCAGGAGAGAGGCTCCCACATTCTTACCCAGCCTGTTAAGTCACAGTTAATACATAGTTCAAATAAATGTGATTATTTCTTTTTCTAGCTCAGGGTGATTTAGGAACCACATTATGAAGAGTATAAGGGTACTATCCGAAATAGATACATAGTTACTGGTGAGAAGAAACAGCTGATATTGAAAGAAAACATTGAGTATGAGAGAGGGAGACAGAAGACCCTAATTATACTCTATATTAGAGAATAATGATGACCAAAATTATGATCAAAATTAAGGTTAATTAATATGTTCCATCCCCCATTTAAGAAGGCTAGGAAGTATGGGTCATCGAAGGGTCACACTAAGAGGGATCTTGGAGATAATGTTGGCTGACCCCTTTATGTTAAAGAAAACTCTGGGGGAGGGGTGAGGTTTAGTCACAGGGCAGAGTTTGTGTTTTTTTTTAAATTATTATTCTCAAGAATCCATCATAGTCTCTGTAATTGCAACTCAACATTTGTTGAATTAGAAGAGTCAATATATAAATCAATAATCTCTGTATTTTTTTAAGCCTCATCATCCTTCCAAATCACTGTTTTCATGAAAAGATCAGGGTAAGTAAGCATCTTCAACTCTAAGCCAATCAGTAAATGATCTATATATATAAAAGGCTAAGTGACCAGTGATCCATCTGTCTGACTGGCTGGTACATATGACGCACACTGGCAATTTAAAAATACTAGTAAACGTTGACTCACACATGCGATATACATATAAAGCTCTCATTGGCGCCAATCGCACGCCTGTGTTTTAATCTGTCATTGTCGAGCATGAATTTGGTTTACACTTCTATTATAGAGAAAGGGCAAATAGCAATATTAAAATATTTCCTCTAATTAATTTCCTTTGTGTTTTTTTTAAAATTTTGTTTTATTGCTTAAAATATTACAAAGAGTAGTACATATGTCTCTTTTTTTTCTCCTTGACCTTCCCCCGCCCTCCACTACCCCCAGGTGTTTTGTGTCCATTAGTTATGCCCTATATGCATGCATAAATGTCCTTTGGTTGATCTCTTACCTCCCTCCCCCAATCCTCCCTGGCCTTCCTGCTGTAGTTTGACAGTCTGTTTCATGCTGCTCTGCTTCTGTATCTATTTTTGTTCATCCGTTTTTAATGGTCTTTATTATCCATAAATGAGTGATGTCATGTGGTATTTTTCTTTCATTGATTGGCTTATTTCACTTAGTATAATGCTCTCCAGTTCCATCCATGCTGTTGCAAATGGTAAGAATTCCTTCTTTTTTACAGCAGCATAGTATTCCATTGTGTACATGTACCACAGTTTTCTAATCCATTCATCTGCTGATGGGCACTTAGGCTGTTTCCAAATCTTAACTATGGTGAATTGTGAGGCTATGAACATAGGGATGCATATATCCTTTCTGATTGGTGTTTCTGGTTTCTTGGGATATATTCCTAGAAAAAAGATAGAGGAAGACATAAACAGATGGAAGAACATACCATGTTAATGCATTGGTAGAATCAACATCATTAAAATGTCCATACTACCCAAAGCAATCTATAAATTCAACGCAATCCCCATTAAAATACCAACGGCATATTTCACAGACCTAGAACAAACTCTCCAAAAATTCATCTGGAATAAAAAAAGACCCTGAATAGCAGCAGCAATCCTGAGAAAGAAGAACAAAGTAGGTGGGATTTCAATACCAGATATCAAGCTGTATTACAAAACCACTGTTCTCAAAACTGCCTGGTACTGGCACAAGAACAGATATATAGACCAATGGAATAGAATAGAGAACCCAGAAATCGACCCGAACCAATACACTCAATTAATATTTGACAAAGGAGGCAAGAACATACACTGGAGTCAAGATATTCTCTTCAATAAATGGTGTTGGGAAAATTGGACAGATAGATGCAAAAAAATGAAACTAGACCACCAACTTACACCATACACAAAAATAAACTCAAAATGGATAAAGGACTTAAATGTAAGATGGTAAACCATAAAAATACTAGAGAAATTGAAAGGCGACAAAATCTCAGACATATGCTGAAGCAATTTCTTCACTGATACAGCTCCTAGGGCATTGGAAACTAAAGAGAAAATAAATAAATGGGACTATATCAAAATAAAAAGCTTCTGCACAGCAAAAGAAACCATCAACAAAACAACAAGAAAGCCCACTGCATGGGAGAACATATTTGCCAATGTTATCAGCGATAAAGGTTTAATCTCCAACATTTATAGGGAACTCATACAACTTAACAAAAGGAAGATAAATAATCCAATCAAGAAATGGGCAAAGGACCTAAATAGATACTTTTCAAAAGAGGACATTCAGAAAGCCAAGAGACATATGAAAACATGCTCTAAGTCACTAATCATCCAAGAGATGTAAATCAAAACAGCAACGAGGTACCATCTCACACCTGTAAGAATGGCTATCATCAACAAATCAACAAATGACAAGTGCTGGAGAGGATGCGGAGAAAAGGAACACTCGTGCACTGCTGGTGGGAATGCAGACTGGTGCAGCCACTATGGAAAACAGTATGGAGTTTCCTCAAAAGTTAAAAATAGAACTCCCATTTAATTAATTTCCTTTCAATGTGCACGAATCTGTGCACCTGGCCACTAGTAATGGAATAATGTTAAACTATTGGTAAATTTTTCAGAATAGGCCACATTTGGTTAGTAGCAATTAGAGTGTCATTTGACCACAGCTATTCTGAATACTTTGTAATGATTTTATGCCATTTAATGTGATTTCTGTATCTGATGTTCAAAAAATACAGGTAACAATACAATGTCACCTGTGGTTTATATGAACACAATAGATTCATGACCAAAAAACAAAACAAAACAAAACATAAACTGGAGTATGCTAGCCAAGTTCTTGGCAACAATATAGAATAGAGACAGGCATTAATTCAATTAAGAACTATTTATCGAGAAGCTGTAATGTGAAACATTTCTAGATTCTGGTGATACATAGATGAAAAATAAATATAGTTCTCATGAAGCTAACATTCTGGAGGGAAGAGACAGACGATAAACAAAGAAAGATGAAGGAACCATTATGACAGTTACCTGTCTTTTAAAAATGGTTTATCTGACAACTGTAATATAGGATTAGTGGTTAGCAGCACTGGCTTAGAGATAGAGTCCTGATGCAGAGTCCTAGCTGTGTGTGCACTAGCTTCTTATTTTTAAGTAGTAGTAATAATAGAACCTCTTCCTAGAGCTATTCTGAAATTTCAGTGAAGTCGTGTCCAGTGCCTACTTTATTTCAGGCACTCAATAAATATAGCAGTGATTACAAGTAATAAGAGTCAATGGACACCTAAGTAGCAAGTCTTTTTCTTGTTGAAACATTTCAGAAGATATGGCATCAGGTCTTGGAGCATCATAAATTTTCATGACCCCAGAAAGATGGTTTTTGACATAGAATAAGTACAAAGTTGACAGGTACCCTCTTGGACCCCAGTAGAAGTCGAGTTAAGATAAAGCCTGTCTGGTTGTATGGAGGAAGTTTTCCTCCTGGATTAGTGCTGTGGACATGGTGTGTCTGGCTGCCTCATGCGTGTCAATGGACCAAAGTCTTTGGCTTTGTCTCCATCTAAATCATCCCAGCTCTCTGCAGCCTTGGATGTTCATTTTCTTTTGTTTTGAGTCTGAACTGTGTATGTGTCCCAGTGCTGGCTTCTACAAGACACCCTCTTTATTGAGTCACAGGGAACTGCAAATGTTTTTCTTTTTTTTTTTTTTTTTTTTTTTTTTTTTTTTTTTTTTTTTTTTTTTTTTTT
>PVJC01024029.1:8125-25988 GCA_004026665.1 Murina feae
GGGAGCAGGAAAAGGCTGGCCTGACCACGAGGCGGAGTTTTCCCTGCTTTCTGGTGGCTGGAGGAAGATGGGCAGTAGGCAAGCTTGGGAGGCAGGCAGCACCCAGCCCTGGCCACAGCTCAAAAAAGAGAACAACATGCAGGGGAGGGCAAGAGTCTGAGAGATCAACATAGAGGGGGTGCCTGCTCCAAGCCTCCACGGGGTACCTGGGGGCAGGCCCCCAGCATGTAGACACACACAGGACTGCTCTGAGCCTCAGATGCGGCTGGGGGCAGGTCCCCAGTGGCCACACACACACACACACACAAGGAGCCTGGCAGACTGGGGCCATCATAAGGATATCGACTGAGGGGTCCCAGACTGTGAGAGGGCACAGGCTGGGCTGCGGGACTCCCTCCACCCCGAGTGTACAAATTTTTGTGCACCGGGCCCCTAGTCCTATACAATAAAAAGCTAACATACAAATCGACCAAGTGGCAGAATAACCAGTCAATATGACACACACTAGCCACCAGGGGGCAGATGCTCAACACAGGAGCTGACCCCTGGTGGTCAGTGTGCTTCCACAGGGGGAGTGCCGCTCAGGCAGAAGCCAGGATCATGGCTGGCGAGCACAGCAGCGGTGGTGGGAGCTTCTCCCACCTTCACAACAGAGCTAAGGAGATCGGCCTAAGCCATCAGTTCCCATCCCCCCAAAAGGCTCCTGGACTGCAAGAGGGCACAGGCTGGGTTGAGGGAGCCCCCCCACCTCCATCCCAACCCAAGTGCACTAATTTCATGCACCAGGCCTCTACTTAAATATAATTAAAGGTGCTGCATAAAATATATCAATGCCTCCAAAATACAGTTAAATAAAATTCTGAACTGGAAAACTTAAACCAGATTTAATATTCTATAAATGCATAACATTTAGTCCAATATATATACCTCAAGTGTGCTATTGAAGATTTGTTGTGTAATAAACTTGGAATAGAGTTTTAAACATTTGAACAACTATTTTATTTTATTTTTATTTTTTTCTTTATTGGTCAAGGTATTACAAATGTGTCCTCATCTCCCAATAATCCCAACTTTCCCCTCATCCCCACTCATGCTCTCATCCCCCTGTTGTCTGAGTACATTGGCTTGGCTTATATGTATGCATACAAGGTCCTTTGGTTGATCTCTCCCCTGCCAACACCCTCCCTCACCCTCCCTCTGGGGATCAACAGACCGATCGCTGCTTTTTTGTCTCTGGATCTGTCCCTGTTTATCAGTCTATGTTGTTCTCTATATTCCACATATAAGTGAGATCATATGATATTTATCTTTCTCTGACTGGCTTATTTCACTTAGCATAATGCTCTCCAGTTCCATCCATGCTGTTGCAAATGGCAAGAATTCCTTCTTTTTTACCACAGCGTAGTATTCCATTGTGTAGAGGTACCACAGTTTTTTAATCTACTCATCCTGAGTGAACAACTATTTTAAACATTTAAACTATGAAACCTGAAACCTCTTTTTTTCAGGTGAAAGTACAGTATGCATTTTATGGTGGCACCTCCCGGCAATGGGCAGAAATGCAGCCAAACTATAGCCAAGATGGCCAATGAAAATCTGGCAGCGGGGAGGTAAGTGTGAGAATGGATTCTTGGATTTCTTCCCTGTCAGCCTATTACCCATCATGCTTCGGACTCAAAGATTATTGTGAGCCCTAACCAGTTTGTCTCAGTGGATACAGAGTCAGCCTGAGGACTGAAAGGTCCCAGGTTTGGTTCCAGTCAAGGGTGCCTGCTTTGGTTGCGGGCACATGGGTGGAAGGTGTGCAGGAGGCAGCTGATTGATAATTCTTTCTCATAGGTGTTTCTAACTCCCTGTCCCTCTCCCTTCCTATCTGTAAAAAAAATCAATAAAATATATGGGGAAAAAAAGATTATTGTGATTCCCTATCACCACTACCCTATTTTAAGTAGTACAAACATCCTCAGTTACAAGAGTTAAATACATTTTTTTATCTCTAAGTTTTAACATCGAGACACAGAGGGACATGCAGGCAGGAGTTAAAGTGCATAGAATTTATATACCATACTGAGGTTTCTGGAGTTTTATCCTCATTTGGAATCTTTAAAGGGTTTTAATCATGGAAGTAGCATTTGTTGTTTCAGAAAGATCACTGGCAGCAGTAAGGACACCAGGATAGGGCAACTCAAGATTGGAGGTAGAATGAACAAGTAAGAAATAAGGGGAGATAATCCAAGCAAGAAATAATGAAAACAGGCAGTATAAACAATGTAATTAAGGTAATAGCTACAGAAAGAACATTTAAAAAATGTTAATTAAGAAGCACTGATGGATCTTGGTGACTGAAGGGATAGAGAAAGGAGAAAAAGGAGTTTAAGACAAGTTTCAGGTTTCTGCTTGGGTGACAGGAGAGAGAGAAGCTTCATCAGGCTAGGAGGAAAGCAGGTTTTCAAGGAAAGATGAAGATTTAATCTGGACATGTTAAATTTGACTTGCCTTTGAGGTGACAAACCCATACATAAGTAAAGATATATTTTTGAATTTCAGGAAAGAGGTTTGAATTTCACTGAAATATAGACTCAGAATGGGGAAAAGAGAGAATATGATCCAATTTGAGGCCTCAAAAGACCAAAGATTATGACAACTTGAAAAATGAAGAGGTGTGTGTGTGTGTGTGTGTGTGTGTGTGTGTGTGTGTGTGGTGGGAAGGAATGCTGGGAAGTTGGTGAGTGGGTTGCAAATTCTTATCTTCCAGGATAGGAAGTTAATACATAATGTCTAAACTGAAAAATCAAAAATAGCTGCATCAAAATGTCATTTAAATTAGTAAATATAAATCAGACACACACACACAAAAATTGGATGTTTACAAATTTGTGATACTATCTGACTTTACCATAATATACATATATTGCTTTGCTTAAAATATTTTTAAAAATTATCTACTAACTCAGAAGAAATGATCAGCCACACATTATCTGGGAGTTCAGATGATGTCACTGATATTGACTGCAAGTCATATCAAAAGCCTTTTCCAAATTTACTTCCTTGTAATGGATAGCCATATAAAAAGAGAAAAGGATGCAACTCAACATAAAATCATAAAAAACAATTCTTCCTGAAATCTTGAATTGGAAAGAAGTTCCCTGGAATAAGATATAGTGTTAAGGGAATGGTTCCAGAGTCAGATCTGGCTAAGTTCAGATCCCAGTTCAGCTAATTAATAACCATATGATTAGGGTAAATTACTTAATCTTAGTGTTTCAGTTTTTTCCTCTCTAAATTGGGTACCTATATAGTATCTACCATAGAAAGCTGTAGTAATCAAATGATAATCCCCATAAAGAGCTCAGTACAATGTCTAACATATAATATTCAATACATACCAGCTATTTCTATTAATACTATGAAATGGCATAACAACTAAATTGATGATGAAGTCCCACAACTGCTAGCAAAAACAATTCACCTCTGCCTCCCCCAAATTAATCTAAAAATTCCTCACCATCCATTTATAAATGAATCTAAAAGATCATAAACATAATCTCTCATTTCCAACATCACAAAAACAGAAATTTCAGATGAATCAAAAACTTATGCAAAAAAAAAAAACCTAACAGAAAATAGAATAGATAATTCATATATCTTCATGAATTTTCTTATTCATTGTTGATATGGGATTCCTTTATTGCTAAATTAAAAGTTGAGCCTAGCTGGTGTGGCTCCGTGTTTGAACATTGATCTATGAACATAGTTTGATTCCTAGTCAGGGCACATGCCCAGGTTGTGCGCTCAATCCTCAGTGGGGGGCATGCAGAAGGCAGCCAATCAATGATTCTCTCATCATTGATGTTTCTATCTCTCTCCCTCTCCCTTCCTTCTCTGAAATCAATAAAAATATTTATTTTTTTTTTTAAAAAAGAAACTTTGAAAAAATTATTAGGTTTTTTTCCCCAGGCTTCAAAAATCTGTTTCTTTCCGATAAAGACAACAGCAAACACTCCTCTCTAACCAAATTTAATTTAAACATGTCTTTTGACTTTGGAAAAAATTTGTAATCATTGAGAGGCAAAACTTAGCGAGAAATGTCATATGATTGTATTTTATTCATCTAGATATTTATTCTTCTCCCTACTGTTTGGTCTGATGATTGACCATTTCAAATAGCTCTTATATTTCTACCTCTGATTCTGTGAAGTTTTAAAGACAGAGTAATAACACACATTTGTAATTTATTTTAAAAAAATCATTACCTTGGATTTGCTATTTCTCCAAGAATCTCATCTAATTTGTCAACAAAATTAATAAAACTAGACAATCCTTTCACATGTGTCCTTAAAGGATCAGAAGGTGATGGTGCATATCCTTTTCCTCCAAGCTCCATTGTTCTAATAAATGATGTGGCCACCTATGAATTAAAGCAAATGATTGTTATGTTTAATGATTAGTAAGTTAAAACAGCAATTTACTTTATGAAGCTGAGTATAGTTACATGATTCTGGTTATACAAGTGAAGCGCTTTTGTGACTCATACCACACAGTGATTCAGAAGCAAATAATCAAAGAAACAGGTGCCAAGCAGAATTCACGCCAGCAAAGGTTAGGGGACATATTAAGTATGTTCATAAGAGTATATCATTGACTATAAATAATTGGTTTATGAATATGTTGTTATATAGGTTGACTACTAGCTACTGGAATTGTTGTACAGAACCAAGGGGTTTTCAGTGTCCACTATGTTGATTGGGCAATTAATTCAACTCTTCCAAGCTATAGTTTCTGGATGTGCGAAATAAAGACTTAGACTAGATAATCAGTAGGTCCCATCTAGTTTCATATCCTAGGATTATCTGATCATGCGTAGTTCAAAAGGCCTTGCCTTGACAATGATAAATATACACATATGACGACTAAACATAAAAACATTCCTGTCAAAACAATATTCTAAAGCAGTATTTTCCAGAGTGTTCCCTTAGAAAGAAATTTCAATAATCTGAGGAAAATTCCCACAGTAAAATAACTTAGAAAACAACAGATTAAATAACAAGGTTAACTGAAAATTTCTTTATGGCAGGACTTCCCAAAAGTTTTTAAATACAAACATGAATTTATGTATATCCAATAAAGACATATACTATTTCCAAATGGTTTGCTCTTGGAAACATTAATTCATCTAATGGGCATTCTACCTTTGGCTAGCACTCTAAAAAATACATGTAAAAAACACCGTCTAGAGAAACTCTCCTTGCCAAATTGGAAAGGTATGACAAAAACATAAACACTATGGATTTTCAAAAACACCTCAAGGTAGGACATAAAGTAACAATTTACGTTATTTCATCACAGTTACAAGAATTCTACATCAAGGTACATGGATCCACTGTTCAAATAATCTTTATTTTAAAAATCCTGAAAATGGAAATATCCATACCAAAAAGATAGACATCTGTTTCTCTCGAGCGGCATGTTTCAAATCAGTGAAGGCTTCTCTTCCAAGTCCTCTATCAGGAATGTTAAGAATATGAGCCAGAGCCAGGTCATTCTTTGAATTCACTAGCAGATTCAAATATGAGTAGATAATTTTCTTTGCCAGTATCTTCGCCTACACAATAAAATAGTATTTTCTTTATTGAAGTTGTTCTAAATCCATAAATTTTTACATGTAGTAAAAAATACTCATGATCATTCAATGACAGTATCTCACTCAGATCTTTGGGAAAAAGAATTGCCAAATAAACCGAAAGTTTGGGTTGGACAATGAATATATCTTTGCTCATAAAACCAACTTGCTGCAATGAAAAGCTGTGAGTAAATACCAACTATCACCATTATTGGGAAATGGATGTTAGAAAATAGTATATAAGATACAGCCCAAAAAATCTGCATTACTGATGAGACCTGATCTCATTCCCCCACATATATTTGCCACTATACAAATAGCCAATAATGAAGCCTCCTGTAGCCTGGGGCATGGATTAACTGGCACTATTTGGTCCTATGTCCTTTTCAGATATAAGGGCTGGGATTATATGGTTAAATTTCTGGAGAATTATTAAGATACTTGGACAATACCAAATAATGAAATAAGTATTAAAATGAAAAGATTCAACCAAATGCTAAGCAAATAAAAGCAAATAGTTGATGTCTATATGAACTGGCCAAAACAAAGCTATAGAGGCTAGTACATTGAAGCACAAGATGCATATTTGAGAGCACTTGATATGGGCATCATTTCTTTCATATATACTGTACTTGTTCTTCACAAATGATAAAACAGGGCATAAAGAGAGTTAGAGAGGTAGCAATAAAAATTACAAATTGTTAGAAAGTCTCTTAGATAATTATTATGGGCGTCTCAAGTTCATATGCATCTTAAAAGTACTTTTAAAAATAGCACCCTTTTGCCCTGACTGGTTTGGCTCAGTGGATAGAGCATCAGCCTTCGGACTCAGGTTCGATTCCAGTCAAGAGCATGTACCTTGGCTGCGGGCACATCCCCAGTGGGGAGTGTGCAGGAGGCAGCTGATTGATGTTTCTCACATCGATGTTTCTAACTCTCTGTCCCTCTCCCTTCCTCTCTGTAAAAAATCAATAAAATATATATATATTTTTTAAAAGCACCCTTTTGAATTATTTAAATTTCATGTGAAAAACAATTCTTGAATCATGGGAGGCAGGCAGGGTCAATTTTTCAAAAACCTCATCTGACAGGATAAGATTACTTTAAATATGGACTTAAAATATAATTTAAGCAAAACTGATTTTTTTATTATTATTTTATTATTTTTAATTTTTTAAAAATTATTATTACATAAAGCTTTACAAAGATTAGTACATATATCTCTTTTCCCCTTGCCCTTCCCCCGCCTCCCCTACCCCCCAGTGTTTTGTGTCCATAGCAAAAATTTGGAAACAGCCTAAGTGCCCATCAACAGATGAATGGATTAGAGCAAAAGTGATTTTTAAAAAAGGCTATTAACTCTATAAAACTTTTTTCTTAAATATTAAAGATACTAGCACATTTATTACCTTTGAAGAGACACTCCCTAATTTCCCAAGATAAAGTAGCCAGCCATTCACTTATTCCCTTACCACCGTTATAACTGCGCATCAGTCAATTATATAATTTTTTGCAAGATCTTAATACTTTCTGACACTTCTACTACTTTGAGTTCCATGAGAGCAAATGATGTATCCTTAAGATATAAAAGGATGTTTGGCATTATATTAGGAAATCAATGCATTTTTGTTAATAGGTTCTTAGTAAGGTTTTGTTCAATGATGAAAGAAAAATTATCACATGTATTTAACCCTTTTAGATAATTCAAAATTGAAACTATGGATAAAAACTTCTGTGGAATCAAATAAGTGCTCATATGTTTTTATTGCATTGCCTTAAAAAGAAAAGTTCTTTGTAAATACAATTAAATTAAGATCTTTAGGATGTCATAAAGTTTTATAAACTAAGGCATAACAGTTTTCTGCTTATCTTTCAAAGGGCCTTTTATCTTTACTTTCATAGAAAATCACAATATTTCATGTGAATCTATAATACAAAAATTTCTAATTTAACTTCACAGTGCAACAGTATGTCTAAAATATATATCTTCTTTATCCCTTTGACACTGGGAAGAGGAACACAATTTGGCAAAAATTAAGGCAGAGAAAACAGTGATATTCACATTGTAGTCAGAAACTTTAATTTTCTCACGTTTAATTTTTTAAAACTACAATTTAGTTTCACTGTGCTCCTACTGTGCCAAAATAATGAGGATTTACCAGTATGTACATACCTAGTCCTCACTGGGTACAAATCCAGGTCTTAAATTGGCACATCTATAGCTTGTTCTTTAAGTCTAGCAAATTTTGTCCTTCTGATGCTAGGCAAACCAGGAGAAAACATCTTGGCGTCCTCACAGTTAGAGTGTTTCTCTTAACTCACAGATATAATTAGAAATCTGTCCCTATCATTATGGTCAGATAACATGGCAGTTATGGTTTCCCTACTCTTGTATTTGCAAGTGGGTTTTAAAGAGGCTCTCTGAAAAAGCATTCCACATAAATACAGTTATGACATCCAGGAGCAAGGGCCTAATTTGAAAAAATCCACAAGATTGAAGCTTTTACCAAGACACTGAAAATAAAGATACTGTTCAGTTTATTTGTTTAATAAACTGATTCTATCCATACCACAAAGTATTTTTGCAATGTTTGTTTAGAAGTTGAACAATTTTAACCTTTCTGAAAATTCCAAGTTCCTTTTCCCATCCCTTAATTATTACTGCAGTGCAGATATTCAATCTCAATTTGAAGTCAGTTCTTCTAAATTAAGAAGATTAACAATTTATACCAGTATTTTTTACTTTCTTTGCCAATATATCAATCACATATAATGAATGACACATAAAAAAAGTGGACTTAACCTAATATACTGGTAAAAATTTTTATTTAATTGATTATTTCTTTTGGGACCTTTATTATATTTTTCCCTCGTTACTTCATAATTTCTAAGCAATAGTTTAGTACCTTAAAAAATAAAATGAAGTAAAATAAAAGAAAGAAACAAAAACATTATTTCTCAAATTCATATCATTCATCTTTTCAAGGACTCTTGTGTGGTATTGGTAAGCATATTTGGTGATAAAAATATATCTTTGCAAGACTGCAGCCCAAAAAGTTACTCTGGAATTTTAAAAGAAATATATTGCCTTCTAAAAATACTTTGTAAAAAGAAAAATTAGAAGTCTACAAGGAACAGAAAAAAATGGCTTAGAGGATGGCTGCTACTTTAATAGTCTTCATAAAATCTAATCCATCAGCTAACTAGTAGATAAAATTCTCCTGGAAAATACAAGCCAAGGAGACAAAAAATAAAAAGTAGAGGATTAATACAGTGTCACTATCATTGCTCTTTAAATAAGAAAACAATATGCTTATGACAAAGATCCACTGGTTTCTATAAACTAAGAGCCTTTTTCATGGGTATACCTTTAAGATGATGTTTTATATCTGTAAGCCAAAACTCCTAGCTTAGGTCATTTTACATGTACAAATTAGTTCATTCCTTTTAATCAAAAGGCACAAGAAAAATTATTGTTTTTGCCCTGTAGAACTTGTAAGACCAAAAAGAACACATCTGTAACAAATTTACGCTCTTGATGTATGAAGGTACTCCATAAGTACCACAGAGAAAAAAACAGATATTTTAGTAAGTGTTTTGTCATGATTTAGGGCAGGAGAAAAAAAAAAGCAGGATGTAAGTGAAACGTTAATTTCAAGCAAGAGAAAATAGTTACAAACCACTAAAAGGAATCACAAATCTTAGCAGAAAACATTCAAAGGTGGACTTGGGATATTTTCTTGTACCAAAAAGGGTAAGTGCTCAAGAGTTTAAAAGAGCACAGAAAGAAGGCAGCTTGAAAGGGATCTCTCTAATTTTGCATCGAAGATTAATGACTTTAATTAATTTTAACCCCAAATAAATAAAACTCCATGAGTCCTTAGAATATATACACAAATTAAAAAGGAGAAAGATAAATAGAAAAAATATCTAATTTGCCTCCTATATTATATGTAACTATTACATCAACTCCTAAACTGATAATTAAAGAGAAAGAACTAAGTAGTGACCCTGCCATTTTTAGGGAACTGAACTTCGACCTAGTTGATATGATAAAGTTCTTTATTGAGAAATGAGAGGCTGGGTGCACAAAAATTTGTGTCCTCAGGGGCAGGGGGGTCCCTGAGCCCTGCCTGTGTCCTCTTGCAGTCTGGGACCCCTCAGGGTTGCCCCCCTACAAGCTTAGGTCCACTCCCCGGGGGATCGGGCCTACGCTGGCAATTAGACATCCCTCTGGCAGCCTGGGAGCCCTCAGGGGATGTCCATTTGCCAGCAGGGAACAGGCCTAAGCTGCAGTCAGACATCCTTAGCACTGCTGAGGAGGCGGGAGAGGCTCCCGCCACCAACGCTGTGCTGGCAGCCATCAGCCTGGCTTGTGGCTGAGCAGAGCACCCCCTGTGGGAGCACACTGACCACCAGGGGGCAGCTCGTGCATTGAACGTCTGCCCCTTGGTGGTCAGTGTGTGTCATAGTGACCAGTCATTCCCACTGTTCTGCTGTTAGGGTCTATTTGCATATTACCCTTTTATTACATAGAAGGATAGAGGCCTGGTGCATTGGTGGAGGCCGGCTGGTTTGCCCTGAAGGGTGTCCTGGATCAGGATGGGGGTCCCAATGGGGTGCCTGGTCAACCTCGGTGAGAGGCTGAGGGCCGTTTTCAGGCTGGCCACAGCCCCTTCAGGGTGGGGGTCCCCACTGGGATGCCTGACGAGCCTGGGTGAGGGGCTGAGGGCTGTTCTCAGGCTGGCCACATTCCCTTCAGAGTGCAGGTCCTCGCTAGGATGCCTGGCCAGCCCAGGTGAAGGGCTGATGGCTGTTTTCAGGCTGGCCACGCTCCCTGGCAACCCAAGCTCCCAGACTCTTCTTTTTCTCTTTTTTTTCAGCGCCTCCTTGAGCAAAGGCCAGGGCAGGCTGGAAGCAGATATCTGGGATCTATTTACCTTCTATAACTGAAACTTTGTAGCCTTGAGTGGAGCCCATGTCCAGCTGGAAGCCTGGGTTGGCCCTAGGCAATCCAGGCTCCCAGCACCTCCTTGAGCGGAGGCCAGGGAGGGCTGGAGGCAGGTATCTGGGATTTATTTATCTTCTATAATTGAAACTTTGTAGCCTTGAGCAGAGCCCAGGGCTGGCCAGGGCAGGCGAGAAGCTTGGCTTCCTCCATTGCCAGGGGCAACCTAAGCCTCCTGCTCACTCCAGCTCTGTGGCCACTGCCACCTTAGTTGGGTTAATTTGCATACTCGCTCCTGATTGCCTGGTGGGTATAGCGGAGTGATGGTTAATTTGCATGTTTCTCTTTTATTAGTGTACATGGCAGCTAATTAATGTAAAGACAAGCTAGAGTAAGAAACTCACCATTCTACAAATTCTAAAGAAGTAACTGACTTAGACAAGCATGATCAATGCATGTGTAAAACCACTCAGATGAAAGTTTGTTGGGAAACAGAATATTACACAGTGTCAAAGTATTGCCCCACAGATCTTTACTAACAGTAAAGGAAAAATCACTTCTTTATAATGGAAAGACTGGACAATTCAAGACAACTGGAGTTTGTGTCTCCTGATATGATAAAAAATGAAATACTCAGTATCAGTTATAATGTATTTGTTAAGAAATGTTAAACCTCCATCTAAGAAAGCTTTTAGGTGTAACTTCCAATTTATTGGAAATAGAGAAACAAATAAAATAATACCAGTAGCAGTTAATCAGATAAATAAGAAGTAAAAAAAAAGAATGGGGGAAGTTCTTCTAGGTTAAGAGTCTAAAAAAAACATAAAACCCATTTAGGGGACAAATAGAGAAATGAGAATAGAGAAAATAGCAAATTATATCAGGGAATACTTAAGTTTTCTCACATATGATAATAATATTGTGATTATCCCCTTATTTTCAGGAAATAATATGCTGAAGACATTTAGGGATTAAGTGTCATGATATCAGCAACTTACCTTTCATATAGTTAAGTTGGGACAAGGTAACAGGTTTAATTATATTAAACCAAACCTGTACTTTGCACTATTTTCCTGTGATGTGTCTGCATAACAAACCCTGTTATCAGAACTCATAATGCATCAGTTATTCTACTGCAAAGGGTGCAGAACAGATTTTCCAACTGTACATTTCTTCCCAAGAAGCAACAATACTGTTTCTGAACAAAACAGTAAGTTTACCAAATACAGTCAGCTCTCAGTAGCCACAGGTTCCACATCAGTGGATTCAACCAACCACCAATGGAAAATAGTTGGAATTCTTAAAAGATTACATTGTTGCTGACATATACTATGAGGCCTATGATGACTGCATCTGTACTGAATGTATACGGACTTTTTTCTTGACTTTGTTCCCTAAACAACACAGTATAACAACTATTTACATAGCATTTACATTGTATTGGAATTAAAAGTAATCTAGAGATGACTTAAAGTGTACAGGAGAATGTAGTTATAGTACATAACTATAACTGCAGTACATAGTTATTTGCAAATACTACATACATTATTTTATATAAGAGACTTAAGCCTCCGTGGATTTTGGTGGCCAATGGCAGTCCTGGAACCAATCCCCCACAGTGACCAAGAGACACTCTATAAAGATTCAAAGAAATCTGGCAATCTGGATCTTCAACCATTTTTCTAATACTTAGAGTGATACCTATTTTTGCACAGTGCCTGTTATGTTGGCCCAGAACCATGAAATAACTGATTGTTATGCTCTCACCAATTTCCAATGTATTACTCTTTGCAAGCAGTATTATTTAAACAAAATAAAACTTAAAAAAAAAATAGTAACTGTATGTAAAACCAAATTCATAGTGATTTGAAGGGGATCATATCCTGCTTTAATTTACTCATAATTTATCAGTACCTTTTCATTATCTTGGTTGTGTTTATTCATTGGTGATGTCAGTACGGAAAGACCAATTTCATCATCTATTGTGGACTGACTGCCAGACAGAAAATCCCGTAGTTGACTCTGTAGGAAACACAGGACACTACTAATAAAATGATATGCCAACTATAAAAAAAAAAATTCCACACCTAGGTCTACCTACTGTCACTGATGTTGTAGTATATAGCATTTTACCTAACCTTTGCTGGCAGTCGCCAATATGTAGACACGGAATTATACCTCTGAACAAAATGCTTCCATTACTTTCCATTTTAGAGTTAAAAGATGACCTTGGGCCCTAACCGGTTTGGCTCAGTGGATAGAGCGTCGGCCTGCGGACTGAAAGGTCCCAGGTTCGATTCTGGTCAAGGGCATGTACCTTGGTTGCGGGCACATCCCCAGTAGGAGGGGTGCAGGAGGCAGCTGATCGATGTTTCTCTCTCATCGATGTTTCTAACTCTCTATCCCTCTCCCTTCCTCTCTGTAAAAGAAATCAATAAAAAAAAATTTTTTTTTAAATGACCTTGGAAATTTAGTCTTAGTCTTTTATTTTTTTATGGAAGAAAATTAAAAAGAAAACTCGTTTCTCTCTTTCCCTTTCTTTCTCTCTCTCAAATTAATCAATCAATCCATAAAGAGAAATGATGCAGCCCTAACTGGTTTGGCACAGTAGATAAAGCATCGGCCTGCGGACTCAAGGGTCCCAGGTTCGATTCTGGTCAAGAGCTTGTACTTGGTTGTGGGCACATCCCCAGTGGGGAGTGTGCAGGAGGCAGATGATCGATGTTTCTCTCCCATCGATGTTTTTAGCTCTCTATCCCTCTCCCTTCCTCTCTGCAAAAAATCAATAAAATGTATTAAAAAAAGAAATCATGAATTTGGGACTGATTTCTTTATTAAATTCTTTCTTCTTTAATAAAAAGCTATTCTTGCATTTAAAACAAATAATAATAACACAAGTTCAACAAAATTTACCACCAAAACCTTTCTTCCAAGTAATGAGTGACTAGCTTTGAGGTAGCAAACGTCTTCATTAACATGATCCAAAAAGCAAAAGCATTATCAAGTTACTATAAATGCTAATACCAGAATTAAAAGTAAACCTAGTCAAATTTTAATTTGATTAGTCTAGAATTGCTTTAAAAAATACTTACGGGAGATATGTTGGCATTATTTTCACCATTAGAAGTCAAAGCACTACATTTTTTATAAACATCGATCAGATCTAACATGTTACTATTCTTTAAGAAATTATCGTAAGTCCTCCTAATGTCCTCATAATGGTCAATCAGTTCCATATTTTCAACTGGTAAGTTCAATTTCTCCTGTAGTAAGCGTTTCCAGGTCAATAAGACATCGCTGAGAGAAACTGCAAATTCTCCACTGTGCTGAAAAAGATAATGCCAAAAATAAAAAGATAAAGTTGGTTGAATTTTGTATTAAATTCTTGTGAAATTAAAGAGAACATCCAAGTTGATCTATGAAATCATTTTAAAACCAGATATTAAAAATTTTTTTTTTATGATTTTATAAAATACTAGAGGCCTGGTGCACAAAATTCATGCACTGCAGGCGCGGGGGCAGGTCCCTCAGCCCAGCCTGCACCCTCTCCAATCTGGGACATCCCTCTCACAATCTGGAACCGCTGGCTTCCAACTACTCGCCTGCCTGCCTGATTGCCCCTAACTGCTTCTGCCTGCCAGCCTGATCACCTCTTAACTACTCCCCTGCCACCTTGATCGATGCCGACTGCTCCGCTGCCAGCCCGATTGCCCCAACTGCCCTCCCCTGATGGTCTGGTCACCCCTACTGCTGTTCCGTCAGCCCAGTCACCCCTAACTGCCCTCCCCTGCAAGCCTGGTCACCCCCAACTGCCCTCACCTGCTGGCCCAGTCGCCACTAACTGCCCTCCCCTGACAGCCTGGTTGCCCCCAACTGCCCTCCCCTGATGGCCTGGTCACCACTAACTGCCCTCTCCTGCAGGCCATCTTTTGACCATATGGAGGTGGCCATCTTGTGCAAGGGTGTGATGATCAATTTGCATATTACCTCTTTATTATATAGGATGAACAACTATGGCAAGTTCTCATGTGACAAAACTGGCAAATATAAAGACATTGTCTATTATCCAAACTTCACTATATTTCTATTCAAAGTGAGGCGATAGGAGGGCAGTGAGCTGTAACTAAGTACTATTGATTGGGGAAACACTGGATTCTGGTTAATATTTGGTTCCTATTCATTCTTTTAGCTAATATATTTTTAATCTCTTATTTAAAAACTATCAATGTCATAGTGAATTCCCACATACCACACACACCATTCCAAGAGTTAATCATAAAATATGATCAGAAAAATTAAATTTTTTAAAACTATGTTTCATTTCATTATTTTTGCAGAGAAAACAAAACACCAATGCTAAAACTTTTGGGTCAAAGGAGGATTTTTATTCTTCCCTTCTTAGGGACACACTAAACTATAGGCAAATGAGTGCTAAAAAGTCAGTCAGGTTTCTTTCTATAAGCTGTCAGATGTTACTTATCAAGCAAAATTGGGCATATTGAAAGGGTGTGTGTGTATGTGTGTGTGTGTGTGTGTGTTTCAATTTATTGCATTCTGCTCCCACTTTATACCCCCAATATTAATAACGGTGTCCTCCACAAAATGCCAACTCCAATTCAGTAAAAAATTCTAACTGCTCCTTTTCAATGCTTCATGAATAAGAAATATTTATAAGCATCCCTATGTGGTTTTGTGAAATGTATCAATGTTGCTGTTACAGTTAAGCTCCATTAATATATTAGTAGTTTCTGCTAACAACTCGATTTTTCTATTAATTGCATTTTAAGATGGGTGGATATTTAAATAGAACCATAATTTACTGGAACTAAATTGTAACATCATATTTAGCCAAGGAAGAATAATAGAAAGAAATCAAATGGAATCATATGATGTAGTACTATTTCTAAATGTCTAACTCTTTCAAATATCTATCTTTATATGTTTTATAAAGATGAGTCACATTTTCAATTACTATACAAATTTAAGACAAAGTGTACAACCTGCCTTAAAATAATTAACTCTCTACTCATCCATATGAAAGCAATTAAGAAAATCATCCTTATTGTCCTTAGAGTATGGACATATCATAATTATGAAAACTAATTATATTTCATGAAATTAGTTCCATGAACAAAAAGATCACTAACTCTCAAACCATAGGTCCATAATCCAAACATTGAATCAAAAATTATATACTTTACTCCTCAACCCTATAAAAGTTATATATCATTAAATCTCCAAATGGTATTTAAGTTTAAAAAATCCCTTTATTTAGTTTAAAACTAAATTGTTTTATCTTAAAAATTCTTAAAACTATTTTGGCATAATGTCCTTCATGGTAAAAATAAATTAAGTTTTTGCTTTAATGTAAATATATAATTTATTCTCATTCTGTTGACTGTAATTAAAGGAAGACTACACAAACTCTTGATCTTCTGAGAAAAAGGCTCTGACTAGATTAAGTGTTTATACTGAGATTTTAAAAACATTTTAAATCCAAATAAAATTGCACTCCAGATATCAGTTTTCAGGATCAGGTGCCCACCATGACAGGATATTCTATTTTTCAAATGAGTAACAACTGATTGAGAGAGCGCCTGTGGTCAAGTCAGAAAATGTTTTGCTAGGAAAACATGCCAACTGGCTACAACTGAAGGAAGTTCAAAACGTTTGATGCTTTGATGGACAACTGAAGGATTATATTTCACAAGAATAAAATGAGAAAAAGCAAGAGTTACACATTTTCATAGAACTCGTACTCTGTATAAACTTCACATTTTTAACTTGCTGGAATTCTTATTATCAAAAGAGTAAAGATAGCAGGTCTACTTAAGAGCATTAATTGGTGCCCAGCCGGCATGGTGGTTCAGTGGTTGAGCATGGATCTGTGAAAGAGGAGGTCATGGTTTGATTCCTGGCCAGGGCACATGTGCAGGTTGCAGGCTTGATCCCCAATGGGGGGGCATGCAGTAGGCAGCCGATTAATGATTCTCTCTCATCACTGATGTTTCTGTCTCTCCCTCCCTCTCCCTTCCTTGCTGTGTGAACTTGGGTAAGATACCTAAATCCCTCTGAGTCAATTTCCTTGGTTATAAAATGAGATTGTACAGATTAAATAACACCTTATAAATAGTAGATAATCAAAAATGGCAGTTTCCCTTCTCTTTTTATCAAGTAAAATAATTGTCAGTTTGTTTGCTGGGGGAGGAGTGGTAGATAATAATAATTCAACGAGAGGCCCAGTGCACGAAATTCGTGCACTTTGGGGGGGAGGGTCCCTCAGCCTGCCCTGCACCCTCTTGCAGACCAGGAGCCCTCAGGGAGTGGGCCTAAGCCAACAGTCGAACATCCTTAGCAATGCCAAGGAGGTAGGAGAGGCTCCCCCCACTGCTGCTGAGCTTGCCAGCCATGAGCCTGGCTTCTGGCTGAGCGACTCTCTCTCTGTGGGAGCGCACTGACAACCAGGGGGCAGCTTCTGCATTGAGTGTCTGCCCCTTAGTGGTCAGTGCATGTCATAGCAACTGGCTGAACAATCGACTACCTGCCCCCTGGTGATCAGTGCAGGTCATAGCAAGTGGTTGAGCTGCATTAGCATATTATTAGCATATTATGCTTTGATTGGTTAAACAGATAACCAGACGACCAGACACTTAGCATATTAGGCTTTTATTATATAGGATTTTAAATTCTCTTTCTTCGGTTATGTGTCTGTTAGGTCATTTTTAAATCTGACAGTCAACCACAGATGATGTGGTTGCTTTCCAAGAGGTTATAAATTAACATATTTGTCTGTTTCACCCAACAGAACATTTGTAATGTTCTGAAGGATTTTTAAGGTAAAAAAGAGCCTTTATAATATAATTGCATGACAGAGTCAAACTATGAGGCCAATTTCAAAAATAGTAAAGGCTGAAATATTATTGCAACATAATGAAGTCATATATATTTGTCACATAATGAAGTCAATAATGAATGAAACTAAAACAGGTAAAACATTAACAGTATAAACTACTAGAGAGGTATTACATAGTTTAAGCTGAAAAAAATCTTACTCCTCTAAAAACAAGCCAAACACCTAACACTCAAAGATTATTTTAATACTAGAGGCCCGGTGCACGAAATTCGTGCACAGAGTGGGGGTGGTGGGTGGTGGTGGTGTCCCATTGACCAACCTGCACCCTTTCCAATCAGGGACTCTTTGAGGGATGTCTGACTGCCCATTTAGGCCCGATCCCACCATTGGGATCGGGCCTAAACGGGCAGTCGACGTCCCTTTCATAATCCAGGACTGCTGG
>PVJC01024030.1:0-25825 GCA_004026665.1 Murina feae
TGGTTGAGATGTGGGTTCCCAAGGAACTTGTTAGGGCAACCCTAAGAGAGAACAGTTTCCTCAAAGCAGGACTATCTCTCACTTCAGTCAGGTTTGATAGGTACAAAGGAGGAAGGATTATAATATCCATAAGCAACAATGATTGAGTCCTTCCTATGTTACAGAAAAGATGCTAAATACCACATGCTGACAACATAGTCCCATCCTATCTAATAAAAGAGTAATATGCAAATTAGGTATCACTCCATCACAAAGATGGCTTCTCCCATAGCCACAAAATGGTGGCACCCATAGCCACATTCCATCTAATAAGAGAGTAATATGCAAATTAGGCGTCACTCCATCACAAAGATGGCTGCCCCATAGCCATAAGATGGCCGCCCCCATAACAACAAGATAGCAGCGCTCAGACTGGCTCAGCTCTGCCACTGAAATGGTCAGGCCTGTTAGCCAGGCAAGTGGCAGTGAAGGCGGGGGGCCTGAGGGGCAGAACACATGATCAGAAGGGGTTGGGGGCCCCCTGCCCAGGCCAGAGGCCTTTGCCAGAGGCCTCAGGGATGGGCAGGGGTGGAGCCGGTGATCAGAGGGGGCAGGGGCAGAGCCGGTGATCAGAGGGGTGTGAGAGTACCCTAACCAGGCATAAGGCCAGGGCCAAAGCAAGGCCGGAGATCGCAAGGGTCTAGGCTATGCAGAGCCAGCGATAGAAGGGGTGGGGCAGAGCCTGTGATTGCAGTGGTCTAAGCACTGATGGAGCTGGCAAAGCAGGGGTCTGGGATCCCCTGCCCAGGCCTGCAGTCTTGGCCAGAGGCTCAAGGGTGGAGTTGGCAATGGCAGAGGCCTGAGGGTCCCCTGCCCAGGCCTGCATCCTCAGCCAGAGGCTACAGGCCTGGGCAGGGGTGGAGCTGGGATTGGAGGGGCAGGGGGGGGTGGTGGTGATTGGAGTGAACTACAGAGGAAACACCTTTTCTTTCTGCTCATTGCCTAAGCTCCCTGTATGCCACTGATAATATTCTTAGTAACTTGGGTAATAAGAATCCCTAAAGTTGATCTAGGGTGTTTCCACCTCACTTCTGGAGAAAAAAAAATGAAGGTCCACTGCTGAAGGGCTAAGAAATGTCATGTCCTGCCCTAGCCAGTTTGGCTCAGTGCATAATGCCTCAGCCTGCTGACTGCAGGGTGTGGGTTCAATTTTGACCAAGGGCATGTACCTAGGTTGCAGGTTCCTCCCTGGCTGGGGCCCAGATCAGGGCTCATGCAGGAGGCAACCAATCAAAGTGTTCCTTTCACTTTGATGTTTCTCTCTGTTTTCCCCTTCTCTTCCAGATTCTCTAAAAATCAATGAAAACATATCCTCAGGTTAGGAAAAGAAAGAAAGAAAGAAAGAAAGAAAGAAAGAAAGAAAGAAAGAAAGAAAGAAAGAAAGAAAGAAAGAAAGAAAGAAAGAAAGAAAGAAAGAAAGAAAGAAAGAAAGAAAGGTCATATCCTATGAAAGACACATCTTAAAAATGCCTAAAGAAAGTTGTCATTTTTTCATGGTGAAGGGACTGGAGTCCGTGTTGATGAAAACACCTTGGTGGCTTCGGTGACTAGCAGTGGCTGCAGCAGTGGGGTGATGGGGCTGGTGGCTTCCCCTGATTAGCCTGGTCACCTTTCACAAAGGGAGGTCAGACTGCAGCTTAGGCCCACTCTGCAAGGGAGCAGCAAGGGGGCCTAAGCCGTCAGTAGGACATCCCCTGCGGGCTCCCAATTTGTGAGAGGGGGCAGGCTATGCTGAGGAACCTCCCCCCCCAGTGCATGAATTTTGTGCACCGAGCCCCTAGTCTGATTATAATTTTAACTTTATAGATGTGGAGATCGAAGCTTAAGCACACTGTTATGAATTCTTCGTGTGTGCTCCAGGGACCACTGGGAATCTCTGAGAACCTTTCAAAGGGATTATGAGGTCAAAACTACTTTCACAATAGCATTTAGACACTTCCTGCCTTTTTCATCCTCACTCTTTCCTGAGTGCACAGTGAAGCTCCAGGGCAACATGACATGAGATGTTGCAACAGAGAGAATGTAGAAGAATAAAAGCCAGCTGTCCTCTGTTAAACCAAACACTGGAAAATTTTAGATAAAATTCCGAAGCTTCGTACCTTCCCCATGTCTCTTTTAGGGCTTTTTATTGTTATCTGCTTGGTTACTTAATTATCTGTTTATTAGTAGGCTGGATTATTTTAGTAGCATGTATTCTCCCCTGCGCTGTACTTCAGTGATAAGTGATAACATCAGAGGGTGCTGCTTCTCATGAAGTGCAACCTTGGGTACACTTACATTCATCCTGGGTTTGAAGCATACTAATCCCCCACTTTGGAAAACTGCTGTTTGAAACTGCTGTTTTCTTAGTCTCTTATTCTATAGGTCAACTCTGTTATTTTTAAATTGTAAAATAACTTTGTTTTTGCTTGAATAGAAAAGATAAACTTAATTGTCTGACCTTGCAAGCTAGCCATCTAAAGGGTCTGATACACTGATACTACTATTAATTCACATATTTGCCAAGTGTTTGTTCATCCAAGGTTACAGGTGTCTGTATAGATATGATATGGTACTTAAAGTTATAAGTTGTCTGTATAAATATGACAGGTGTTTGATTAGATACAATATGTACTCAAGGTTACAAACTGTCTTACACAAAGAACTAGAAGAATATAAAAAGAAAATACTGCCTCCTGTGTTTGTTCAGAACTTGACAGAGGTAATCTGCTCTGAACCTGTGCACAGTAAAGATGACTCCTAACTAACTGGCTCATTAGGTGTCTTGTCCAGCTCACTGATTTGCGATACAACAGGATGAGGGTGGTTTTGACAGTGTTCTCTTTGCCTAGTCACTGACCATGCCCAGCTGTTGAACTCCACACTAACTGTGGGCTGATCAGTCTATTGTTCTCAGTAATGACCCAAGGTATATACTGCAAAAGAGAAAGATCAAATCAAATTCGGGATCCACTGGTTAGTTAGTACTTGAGATTCCTTCTGACCCCTAGAAAGTGCCTCTCAGCTACTTCTTTCTCCAGCTCTTGCCTGCAAATTAGTTAGCCAACAGCTGTATCTCCAATGGATCTATCAATCTCTTCCCAGCTGTCTTTCACCAGAACTTCTGGCTGTTTTTCTCCAATCTGTTGCAAATGAAGTCAGCTCCTGTAGGAGAGATTACCATCTATTTGAAGACTGGCTACTTTACCTCCAGTCAAATTCTCTGAGCCATTGTTTTTAGCGAGGTGTGGGGACCATGGCAAACTGCTCCCTGAGTGGTATCTCCATTGTAGGAACTGGGCTCTCAGCAAGGAGTGGGTGTGCGGGGCACTAGCCTCAGATCTCCTTGACTAGCTTTTCTGGTGTAAGACCACCACATGAGAGTAGTTTTTTGCCCAAGGAAGTGTCTCTGTCCTAGGAGTAGAGGCTGGCAAAAGAGGGGCTGTGATTTCTTTTTATATATATATAAATCTTTATTGTTCAGATCATTACAGTTATTCCTCTTCCCCCCCACCCCCGCAGCTCCCTTCCACCCAGTTCCCACCCCACTCCATCCCCTTAACGCCCCCCCCCAATGTCCTTGTCCATAGGTGTATGATTTTTGACCAAACTCTTCCCACACTTCTCACACTCCCTTCACCCCTCACACTCCCCTCCCCCTAAGAATTGTCAGTCCACTCCCTTTCTATACCCCTGACTTGATTCTATTCACCAGTTTATTCTGTTTGTCAGATTTTTATTCACTTGATTTTTAGATTCTCTTGTTGATGTGTATTTGTTGTCACTTTGTTGCTCATCATTTTTATCTTTACCGTTTTCTTCTTCCTCTTCTTAAAGAGTACCCTTCAGCATTTCATATAATACTGGTTTGACTGTGATGAATTCCTTTAGCTTTTTCTTATCTGTGAAGCTTTTTATCTGACCTTCAATTCTGTGGACAAAAGGAGCCGCATGCTAGCCTGAAAAGCTCAGCAGAGGCCTGCATGGCAGTCTTGCAAACCCAGAGACCTAAAGTAACCACAAAAGATGGTCTGAAAATTAAATACTTAACTACAAACAGGTTATAGTGGGTAGTCACATCCTAGGCCAGTATTTTCCCTGACAAAGATCATCTTTGATCTTTACTGAGCACATTTGTCTTTTTGCCTCTAAGATAACGTATTTGTGAAATGTCTGGGTAACTTATAACTTCCCTTTCTTTCCAGACCCCTCAGGGACAACAAATGGCACCAGGACATTCCCTCATTGTTATTGTTATCAAGTTAATGTCAACTGTTAACTATGTTAAACAATCCTGTAGGCATCTATGTAAAAGAAGCATATGTCTATCATTTCACCTTTTACCCTATCCCAGAGATTTCCCCGCTTTGCTTTATCCCACCTCCTTAATCTATCACCAATGAATTTCATGTAACCCACTTACGTATTTTCCTTTTGATAGTAAATTTATAAAAACACGGTATGAACTCTTCATTCTCCGGAGCATTATCTCAATTCATTGAGGTTCTGCTTCCCAGCATATGTCGACAGTTTGGCTCAAATAAACTCACAAAATTCTTTACAGGTTTCAAATTCTTTTTTTCCGTTAACAATTCTAAATGATAGCTTTGCTGGGTAGAGTAACCTTGGTTATAGGTTCTTGCTATTCATCACTTTGAATATTTCTTCCTTCTGGCCTGCATAGTTTCTGTTGAGAAATCAGCTGATAGTCGTATGGGTACTCCCTTACCCATACTCTAGTTGTAGCTAACTGTTTTTCTCTTGCTGCTTTTAATATTCTCTCTTTGTCTTTTGCCCTTGGCATTTTAATTATGATGTGTCTTGGTGTGGTCTTCTTTGGATTCCTTTTGTTTGGGATTCTCTGCGCTTCTTGGACTTGTAAGTCTATTTCTTTCACCAGGTAGGGGAAGTTTTCTGTCATTATTTTTTCAAATAGGTTTTCAATATCTTGCTCTCTCTCTCCTCCTGGCACCACTATAATTCTGATGTTGGTATGCTTGAAGTTGTCCCAGAGGCTCCTTACACTATCTTCATATTTTTGGGTTCTTTTTTCTTTTTGCTTTTCCAGGTGGGTGTTTTTTGCTTCTTTGTATTTCAAATCTTTGACTTCATTCTTGGGATTGTCTAGTCTGCTATTGGATCTCTGTATATTATTCTTCATTTCAGTCAGTGTATGCTTAATTTATAATTGGTCCTTTTTCATATCCTTGAAGATCTCATATTTCTCAAAGGTTTCTAGAACATTCTTGAGTAGCCTTATAACCACGGTTTTGAATTCTATAGCCAGTAGTTTGTTTTCCTCCATTTCTTTCATTTGTGACTTGTTTCTTTGTCTCCACATTCTGGCTGCTTCCCTGTGTTGATAGAATGGCTTTGTGTGCTAAGTGTCCTATAGGACTCAGTGGCTCAGCCTCCCTAATTACCTGAGGTGGACACTCTTGGTGCACCCCTTTGTGGACTGTGTGCACAGTCTTGTAGTAGTTAAGCCTTGATTGCTGTTGGTATCACTGATAGGAATTGACCTCCAGGTCAATTGGCTGTGAGGACCATTTGTGTCTACAATGGGAGAACTTCTGTGCTGAAGACACCCTTATGGTGTAGGACTTTCTTCAGTGAGGCTTTGGTTCTCACTGAGTCTGCCCCTTGAGTGTGTTGCTTATGGATGTGAAGAGTTGTAATCTGGATGGTCTCACTCTGACCACTGGGTAGACTGGCTCTTGGATCTCCAAGGGGATCCCACTGCCTGAGGCCACCCAGCAGGAGCTACAGAGAGATCTGCAGATTACTTTTCTTTGTTTGGGGTTTGGAGGTGCCCAGATGAGGCACAACTGTGAAGTAATTCAGGCTGCTGACAAGCATTAGACCTTTTGGAATCTCTGGGTTTCTCTGACCCAACTACAGTTTGACAGGTTTTTAAGTGGAGAAAGGCCAGGCCATTAGTATGCAAAAGCCTCTGCTCACAGCTTGAGTGGGGTTGTAAATTGGGTGGGGCATGGTCTCAGAGTCACAGGCAGTGCAAACAGCAATGGTTGCCATTGGCCCTCTCCCGATAGGTCCCTGAGTCTCTATGTCCCCTGTCCCCATGCAGGAACAATGAACGCTGCAAGCACCTCTGCGAGAAAGCCGCTCTCACATTCCGGCTCAATGCCAGATAGTACAGTTTCTTTCCATATGAGTCTGGGTCCCCAGATTTTCACCCAGAACTGAATTTCAAAGTAGTCGGGAGCTTGCATCTCCCTCCCAGTTGAAAAAGACAACAGCATACCCAGCTCTGGCCCCTTTTGCTTGCACCTGTGCCTCCATACCTCCACACTTCCACCTCCTGCCAGACTCAATGCACTTTTCTCTTCCCTTCTAGTTGTAGAATTTCCACTCAGCCAGCCTTCCCATGGTTCTGGATGCTATTCATTTTGTCTTTTAGTTGTAGTTTTAATGTCGTTGTACACGGCAGCAAGTTCAGATGTTTATCTATGCCACCATCTTGGTTGTCTCAGGGCTGTGATTTCTTGATCTCTCAAGGTAGGAGCCCCATGGACCCTGTTAAGACATCATCTCAGAAAAATTGTTATCTCCCAATGGAGAAAATGTGGTTGCCAATAATCACTGCACATTTCTCACAGATATTTTTGAATTGGCAGTTTAGATATATCTCTCCCTAATTTTCTTTAGTTTGCCCTCCATTTCAAACATCTCCAGATTTCTGAGTCACATTTTTATTCCTTCATCCTGGGTGAAAATCCCAAAGTTAAAATGAAAAAAGAATATCTCTCTCTCTCTCTCTCTCTCTCTCTCTCTCTCTCTCTCTCTCGCTTGATTGTAAAGTCCTACACTTTCTAATTTCCTAAGTGTATCTTAGTTGAATTCTCTAAAAAATCTTACTTCTTAAACTGTGATGGAAGGAACACTTCAAAATTAGAGCAATCATTTTAATCTACTGGAGAGCAGAAAAATATATTTAAGAGGAGGCAAATTGGGGTTCTTTTCTTAAAATAATCTTACTCTTCTTGCATCCTTATTATTCTCCAGCACACACTTGCTACTTCATTTAACTCCTACTCCCACTCCTGAAATTCTCATTCCTTGTTTCAAGTCAGTTTTATCCTTGTATCACCCATTTGACTTCAGACATAATGCCTATTCTCAAAGCACTCGCAGAGCCCTCTTCAGCCCTTTCAACCAAAATTGGACTCCCTTCTCTGGTAGACTAAATGCATTTATTAAAACACTCTTCAAGGTGGTGTTTAAATAATTTCTTTATACTTTTAATATTATTATAGTGTTCATTTTTCTTATATTTTACAAGCAAAACAAAATTATTATAAAAAATAAATTTCACTTATCAATACCCAGAGAGAGCTAAGGATAATAATTTGGTGCATGTTCATTCAGTTATGATTAATTACCACTTTTTTTTATGAGGAAAATATGATATTTAACATAGCTTAGGGTGGATACAAAGAGGTGACATGAGTCCTCTCTATATTTTGTTTTTAATATTTGAAACACCAGAGCAAAAAACATTTACTCTCAAAAGTCTTAGATTTCTTGTATTAATATTTATATTGATTACTATTTTAGTAATAATAAATATTGCAAAGCATACTTAGTTCTATCGTTGGTGGTGAACCTTTAGCGATAAAAATGTTTACAGATCACTATTAGGTGCAATACCTTCAGCTGCACCTAAATATAGTTTTAATATTTTGCCATCTCTGAGACAGAAATTCCTCCTTCACAGGGCTTGAGTCTAGTATTACTTTTTAAAAGTCTACTTAGCACAAAGAATTTCAATGGTATAGTTGAGAAAGATAAAATAATATAAGCAATGATGAGAAATTAGAAGTGTTCATAACTGTTTTCATCATAGCTTGTCATGACACACCTTTTTTAACTGTACAACGTTATTGTAGGATGTGCTTCACCAAAACAAGGAAGTAAGCCAAAAAAAAGAAGAAGACATTACATGAATGAACTAAAGAGTTCAACATAGGATAAAGGCAGACGGAATTGCTAGAAAGTAACCAGTCTAGATAAAGAATGGAAATCTCCTGATAAATGGATATATTCTCTGAGGTGACCAAGGGGGGCTGAAAGGTACAGAAAGCTTTAGCAACAGGCACAAAGAATCCAAACCAGAAAACAGCAGGGAAATTAGTCACCTTCATTACTTGCAGCTATAAGCATTAAATCTATACACTCTTCCAGCTTAGAGAATCAGGCGAGAAAAAACATTGGCCTATTATAGAATTTCCTCGTCAAATTTGTTGCCACTGCTGATCACAGCACCCTTTATGATTAAAGGCTCAATATCCCAGAGATTTCTGGATATATATTTTTTTCAAGGCTAGTAGGACAGACAGATGAATGATTTCACATTTGGCTAATGGAATCACATATATCTCTGTACACTTAGAAAAATATGAGGAAAGTATAAACACATGATAAATATTTTTATATAAATTAGTTCATATTCATGCTATTTTTAAGCACATTTTTAAAATATATTTTATTGATTTTGCAGAGAGGAAGGGCAAGGGATAGAGAGTTAGAAACATCGATCAGCTGCCTCCTGCATGCTCCCTATTGGGGCTGTGCTCACAACCAAGGTACATGCCCTTGATCGGAATCCAACCTGGACCCTTCAGTCCACAGGCTAATGCTCTATCCACTGAGCCAAACTGGTTAGGGCTAAGCACATTTATTTTTAATGTAATAGCAAGAAAACTATCCACTACATAGCTAAAGTACTTATTCTACTTCAGAGTCTTTTTTTTTTTTTAATGGTATGAGAGTCAAAACAATCTCTTTGATAAAAGAATAATTTTTCATTTTATTTAGAGGTTGTGGCCATTAGATTTTTAAACACTAAGTCTTATCTTTAGAGAGTATCAATTAGATCCCTAAAACTGAAGTATGAGTTTCTGACTTCTCAAGATTTAAGAAGGCTTGCTTCAGAACTTAAACGTTTCAGTAGATACTGCTATTTGTCTGTCCTGGGCCACTGCTCCCTTCCTTGCTGACCCAGCACTGCTGATTTTCTTCCCATATGAGGAAGTAAAATTATCAGAGGATGTGGGCCTCACTTTGAGCCACAGGGGAGTAAACCATGATTGATCTAAGCCAAGCTCCAATTTCATCCTTTTTGTCAGTGGCCAGTTTAGAGATAGTCATTTGGCCCAACTTTGGTCACCGGCAGAGAAAGGAAGTCTGCTGAGAGGACAGGCTTCTGGAAAAGACTGTTCCTCCTGCAACAGGGGAAAGATGGACAAAAGAATTTTGTGCCTCATTTTAAAATTAATTTTAAATATTATGTTAGAATGTTTTACCCCATAACATCTGAAAATGGTTCATCCATCATATGATTAGGGGAAAAAATCTCTATTCTGCTTTCATTCTTAAAGTGTGTTTATTTTATAAAATGATTTGGGTAAAAAGATAAACTGGAGTGATGTAGCAGAAACTCACCTCGTCGTGACAAGTGGAATCCTGAAATATGCTGGTCTTGGAGGAGGGAATATTTGAGACTTAATAGATTAGAAGGACTGGTAGAAGAGGATTCTATGTCTTGCCTTTTCACCCTTTTTATGCTCTTTATTGAATAATACACATTCTCAATTTCAATTTAGTCACATTTATCAATGTTTTCTTTTGTAACTAATAATTTTGCATATTATTTTTAAAATCCTTCCCCTTCATATCTTCTAAAACTGCTATAGTTTTGCCTCTGACAAATGGGTCTTGAATACACTAGGACCTGTGTTTTCCACAAGTGAGTATGTATGTGGCTACTCAATTGTGCCAGCACCATTTCCGGCAAATCCCTTCCTTGTCCTGCCTCACCTCTCATCTAGCCAATGGTCATGAAGACATGAATCTACTTCTATGCTTCGTATTCTGTTCAGTTTGTTTGTTGGTCAATCCCTAGATGATTACCATACTTCCCTTGATTGGCACCTAATAGTACATCTTGTTATCGGGGGAATCAAATCCTTCCATCTTATATTTTATCTTTTTAATAGTGTTTGGGCTAGCCTTGGCCCTTTCAAGTTATGCTCAAACCCACACATTCTGCTGGGACATTGTTGGAAGTTTATTAAGATTACATTAAATATATCAATCAATTTGAGGAGACTGACTGTAATATTATGTTTCCAAATTTAAAAATCTAGCATACATATCTCACATCAAATATCTTTGTACTTAGTTACCATGGTGACTCAATACATTTTTCTAATTGTCTCTTTACAGTATTTTATTCATCCTTTGTTACATTTACTCATAAATATTGAAAAATTAAGTCCTGCTGTTTATGTCTACATTTTATAAATTTTCATTTTTAATTATTTGTTACTATTATATAAAAATATAATCAAATGTTCAATTGATTTTGTAATAAACTACCTTGTTAAACTTCCTTACAATTACAATAATATATCAAAAGTTTCCTTTGGCCCTGACTGGTTTGGTTCAGTGGATGGAGCATCGGCCTACGGACTGAGGGGTCCCAGGTTCGATTCCGGTCAGGGGCATGTGCCTTGGTTGCAGACACATCCCCAGTGGGAGGTGTGCGGGAGGTGGCTGATAGATGTTTCTCTCTCGTTGGTGTTTCTGGCTCTCTACCCCTCTCCCTTCCTCTCTGTAAAAAATCAATAAAATATTTTTTAAAGTTTCCTTTGGTTTCTAACATATGTAATCATGTCATTTGTATATAACCACGATGTGTTTATTCTTTCTCAAATGCATGTGTGTACACATGCGCGTGCCTGTATTTCTTCTTTTTGTTTAACTGTATTGTTAGGATCTCTAGTAAACACTGAAAACAAAGCAATGTTGTACATCTTTTTCTAAATATATTTTATTGATTTTTTGCAGAGAGGAAGGGAGAGGGACAGAGAGTTAGAAACATTGATGAGAGAGAAACATCGATCAGCTGCCTCCTGCACACTCCCCGCTGAGGATGTGCCTGCAACCAAGGCACATACCCTTGATTGGAATCAAACCTGGGACCCTTCAGTCCGCAGGCCAACGCTCTGTCCACTGAGCCAAACCGGTTAGGGCACAATGTTGTACATCTTTATCTCATTCTTTTTTTTATTTTTCTTTTTTTGTTAATCCTCACACAAGGATATTCTTCCACTGATTTTTAAAAAGAGCGGAAAGGCGGAGGAGAGACAGAGAAAGAGAAATATCAATGTAAGATAGACACATCAATTGGTTGCCTCCTGCACCCACCCTGACTAGGGCCAGGGAAGGGGATAGAGCCTGCAAGTGAGGTACATGCCCTTGACCAGAATCGAACCTGGGACCCTTCAGTCTGCTGGCTGACACTCTATTCACTGATTTAAACCTGCTAGAGCTTATTTCATCCCTTATCTTAAAGGGAAGGATGTTAGCATTTCATCATTAAATATGATGTCTGCTGCATGGGTTTTCTTCCTTTTTTTTTTCTTGATAGGTCCTCTTTAAAAATGCTTATTGTTATATTAGCATGTAAAGAGTGTTATCAGCCCTAGCTGGTTTTGCTCAGTGGATAGAGCACTGGCCAGCCAAGTGAAGGGTCCCAGGTTCAATTCCAGTTAAGCTGCAGGTTCCCCACCACTGTTGCAGAAAGACCAAAAAACTAAGCGACGCTTCGAAGAGGTGGAGAAATCACAGTTTTAATAACAGGCGCGGTGCCTGGGGTTGTCCGAAATCCCAAATCCAGAGCACGGGTAACACACAAGAACCTTGCTTTATAACTGCCCCTGAAGTTCATTGATTTGCAAATATACTCCCTCCCCCCCAAGGCCCTGAAGGGAGAATTCTTTTTATCTACCCTTCCCCCAGTGTGCTTAGGTTCAGGGCTCAAAACAAAGCCCCCTGCCTTACCTCAAGACAGGGTTTTGTTTGGTTTAATGGCCTAACATGTCTTGCAAAACCAGTCTTCCTCCTCAACACCAGTTGGGGTGCATGCCTCTCTCACATCGATGTCTCTCTCTGTCTCTCCCCTCCCTTCCACTCTCTCTAAATATCAATGGAAAAGTATCCTCAGGTGAGGTTTAACAACAACAACAAAAAAAGTCTTATAATTAAAGTTAATTTTTGTCAAAAACTTTCTTAGATCTACTGACATGTATCCTTTAATTTGTTAATGTGACAAGTTATTTTCCTATTTTTTTGGGTTAAATAATTTTTGCATCTGGGGCCATAAAAACTTTATCAAAATGCAAAGTTATTTTATTTTACTGAGACTTTAAAATATTTGCATCTGTTTCATGAGTAGGATTAGACTATGATTTTCTGTTTCACACTTTATCTCAGGTTTGGTATCAATGGCTTAAACAGTAAGAGCACTTATATTCTCATTTTATAAGAAGTCCAAAAACAAGGAGTTCTGGGTTGGTAAAATTAAAAGACTCAAAAGGGCATTCAAAGTCCCAGCATCCTGAGGACGAGCTCACACACCCAGAATACTCCGAGCCATCCCTCACAGTGATCCCCTCTTCCCCAGTCTCCTCAGGGCTCCCTTCACTTCTGCGTTCCTCAGGCTGTAGATGAGGGGATTCAACAAAGGATTGAAGAGGCTATAAAACAATGATAGAATCTTCCTTTGTTCTTGAGAGTGGCTGGATTTGGGGGTCAGGTATATGACGATGGCACTGCCAAAGAAGAGCCCGACCACACAGAGGTGGGAGGAGCAGGTGGAGAAGGCCTTTCGGCGGCCCTCCCCAGACTGGATCCTCAGGATGGCAACGAGGATGCGTGTGTAGGACACCAGCACCAAGCTGAGGGGCCCCACTAAGACCAACACGGAGCCCACAAACAGGACAATCTGGTTGAGCCTAGTGTCAGCACAGGCCAATTTGAATACTGACATGATTTGACAGTAAAAGTGGTTGATTTTTTGTGGCCCACAAAAGGGCAGCCTCAGAATGAGAGTAACGTGGACTAGAGATAAGAGGAAGCTGAATATCCAGGAAGCAACAGCCAGTACTGTGCACACTCTCCAGCTCATGATGACAGAGTAATGGAGGGGGTGGCAGATGGCCACGTAGCGATCATAGGACATCACCACCAAACACATACACTCTGTGACAGCAAACGCCAAGTACAGGAAGGTCTGAAGAATGCATGGAGCAAAGGAGATGGTTTTCTTCTGCGTCACAAGATTTGCCAGCATCTTGGGAACGATGCTTGAGGCATAGGACATGTCAATGATGGCCAGGTTTGAGAGGAAGAAGTACATGGGGGTGTGCAGTCTGGAGTCCAGGCAGATGAGCCCCAGGATCACCCCATTTCCCATCAGGGTGAGGATGTAGAAGAGCAAAAAGAACCCAAAGAGGAAAACTTCAAGTTCTGGGTCAACCTGGAAGCCCAGCAGGATAATTTCTGTGATCCATGTCTGGTTGCTCCTCATATTCTTCCAATAGGTAAATTCAATGCTGCACTCAGGACAGAAACCTCAGAGCTGAGAAGCAGAAAAGGAAAACCATGATATGCTCATACAGAGAGAATTTATGCCAGGAGCCACAGATCAGTAATTCATGATTCCAGCCAGCCCACAGTCCTATGATGCTGATCTGCAAAGGTGGCATTTGGAGATACATAAAAACTTTAGATATTGACCAATATTAAAAATTGGGAGATTTCACATAAAAATTAGGGCCTCAGGCTTCCTTTAAAAAATAAAAGCTTTGATTCTCCTTGAACAGTATTGGAAGCAATAATCACCTGAATTTAATGAAGAGACAGAGACAGATCATTTACCACTAATCTCTGTTTTCTCCCAGAAATTGAAGCTTAGTGGCACCTAATTTTATCATTGCACTTACACTATTGGTTGTATATTTGGTTTTAAGTAAAGAGCTATGCTCAAGATGAGTTCTTTAGTTCTCCTCAACTTGAAATACATGAAAATGACAAATCAGAATATAAACTGCAAACACGAATAGACAGCCAGAATTTAAAATGAGACAATTCTTCCACATGCCAGAAATAAATCAGAAATATGATGACATGCTCCCAGGATGAAAGCAGAGAGTCATGCCTGGAACTCAGCTTGGATGGAGGTGGGGTACCAATATGGTTCCTTGAAACTAAAGCAATTGGGCTGGGGCCATAGAAGGAGATGTAGAACAGCTACTGGGCTGCTGGGTAAGATGACTATAAAGAAGTCAGTATGCTTGCTGCTCTCTCATTAAATCACCAGAGCCTGAGACTGTCATAGAACCTGATTCCATACTAGGAAACACGGAGTCAAGTGAGGAACTACAAAAACTCAAAATCACAAGACAGGGAAAGAGAAAAGGTTGAAAAAGTCAATTAAAATCAAGTAAAAGAAAATTTGAAAACACACAAATTTCATGTTAAAGAGTAAAAACAAAGTAAACAATTAGAAACTTGAGTTTATTCAAGATGCAATCAAATGCATAAAATATAGGATGTTTCAATAGATTTTAAAAGGCATATTTACTAAAATGCTTATTACATTAAGAAAAATAAACACTGTAGCCATGAAAACACAATCTATAATAATAAAAGCATAATATGCTAATTAGACTGGACAGCCGAACCGACCTTCCAGACAACCTTCTGGATGAAGCCAGGGCTATGAGGGTCAAGGCAAGCCGCTGCGGCTGCGAGGACCAAACCCCTTGCATGAATTTTGTGCATCAGGCCTCTAGTCAGTGTATAAAAACAGATGAACTACAAACATTGAAATGAGAATATAACCACAAATTTTTTTAGAAAATCAATAAAGGGAATAATTTCTAGATCTAACATTAAAGAGGGAGGTAATATACTGGAAAGTTACATTTAAGTCCACCCAGATTTTAATACAGATGGACAAAGGAATACACTTTTGAAAGTATAGTTTAGAGACACAAATAATAGACTGAGAGGCTAAACTTAGATATTATAAAGTTTCTAAAACAAAAGAATAAAGTAGTAAAGAAACATTATTTGAAGAGATTTATCCAAAAATGTTCCAAAATTAAAAATAGACAAAAGTCCTTAACTTGCAAAAAACAATTCCACTTAAGGAGTGCAATAAAAATGATAAAAGTACCCTCAAGCAAAATGAAGAATTTTTCATAACTAAAGAGGACATAAATTTTTAAATAAAATATACACTAGGAGAATACAATCTATAATAATAAAAGCACAATGTGCTAATTAGACCAGACATCCTTCTGGATGAAGCCAGGGCTTCGAGAAAAGGCCAGGTCCCAGGTGCGAGAGAGAAGCCGGTGCTGGTAGCCAGGAGGAGGAAGGCCTACTCTTGCACAAATTTCATGCATTGGGCCTCTAGTAGGATAAATAAAAAATAAATTCTCAATGAATGTTAATTCTTTTATATGTTTTTTATTGAATTTATTGGGGTGACATCTAATCTAATAAAAGAGTAATATGCAAATTGACCCTCACTCCATTACACCCAAGCCACGCCCACCAGCTAAGCAATGCCAACCAGCCAATCAGAGCAGCTGTATGCAAATTAACCCAGCCAAGATGGCGGGCGGCAGTCATGGTGCTAGAGCAAACAGGAGGCTTCCGTTACACCAGCAATGGATTTGAAACTGCCTGCCTAGGCCAGCCAGGCCTCTGCTCAAGGCAACAATGTTTCAATTATAGAAGCCACAGAGCTGAAGCAAACAGGAGGCTTCATTGCCTGACTAGGCCTTCATTTAAGGCAACAAAGTTTCAATTATAGAAGATAAATAAACCCCAGAAATCTGATTCTAGCCAGCCTCGCTGGGACGTTGGGTCAATGGGAACTGTGGGCAGCCTTAAAACAGCCCTCAACCTCTCACCCAGGCTGGCCACACCCCCATGGAGTGAGGGTCCCCACTGGGGATCTTGGCCAGCCTGCAAACAGCTATCAGCCCCTCACCCAGGCTGGCCAGGCATGCCAGCAGGTGGACATCCCCTGAGGGGTCCCAGACTGCAAGAGGGCACAGGCTGAGCTGTGGGACCCCGCCCCCCCTGAGTGCACAAATTTTTGTACACCAGGCCCCTAGTTGGTTAATAAAATTATATAGGTTTCAGGTATATAATTCTATATGCATTATCTGTATATTATATTGTGTGTTCACCTCCTCAAGTCCCCTATCTCTTTGACTATTATCTTTCTTCCATTCTCTAAATTTCACTGTGTCTACACTTTCTGGAATGCCTATTCAAACAATGATGCAGTCAGTCAACCTATCTTATGTCTCTTAATTAATTACACTTTTGGATATTTTTCTCTTTTGCTATCTTCACACTGTTCTAGACATTTCATAACTATATTCTAATTGTACAGTTATTCTATGACTGACAACAGGTTGAAATTTATCCTATCTGCCTCGTTATTTTTTTAAATTTAATGACTTTATTTTTGCCTTCCAAGATTTTTAAGTGGGTTCTTTTTACATCCATTGTTTTGTTTGCTCCATTATATTCCTTTATTATTTCATGAGGTTTATGATATTTAGTAGGAGCTATAATTTCATTTGACTCTTAAGGAGTCTTTGTTCAACTATTTTATATAATTTACTTTTTCCAGGATTAAGAGGAAATAATAGCCCAGCCTGCATGGCTCAGTGGTTGAACATCAACCTATGAACCAAGAGGTCACGGTTCGATTCCTGGTCAGGTCACCTACCCAGGGTTTCAAGGTTGATCCCCAGTGTGGGGTGTGCAGGAGGGAGCCAATCAATGATTCTCTCTCTCCCTCTCCCTTTCTCTCTGAAATTAATTAAAATTTAATATTTTAATTTTGCCAAAAAAAAGGAGGAAATAATAAAAGTTATCAAAGTAAAATACAATTATATTTACAGGAAAAATTCAACTGAAAGTGACTTCTCAACAGCAGGACACAGTCTGAAGACAATAAGCTACTATCTTTAATGTGCTACGAGGAGTATGTTGTCGACAATTATTCTGAATGAATTAGGGCAAAGTACAGCATTATTAAATATGCAAATAAGAAGGTACTGAGGACCTAAAGATCCTCAGTGTATTAATAAAGTATATTCTTCAATAACAATACAAATGAACCCATAGGTAAGTCAATATATGAAAACAATATAGAAACATAATTTGAAAATTATTTGGCAAATTTTATACTTATAGGCTATAAAATAATTACTATGGTATGTTAATAGGATAAAATTAAGCCTTTTGAAAATAATAAGTAAATAGAGGATGGAATGTTTGAGCAGTAAAAAGTGTAAGATTCTTTTTTTAGGTATTTTTAATATGTTTTTATTATTTTAGAGAGACAGAAATGAAGAGGGAGAGAGAGAAACATTGATTCATTGCTTACCGCATGCACCCCAAATAGGAATCAAATCTGCAAACCTTGACATGTGCTCTGAACACGAATCTCTCTCTCTCTCTCTCTCTCTCTCTCTCTCTCTCTCTCTCTCTCTCTCTCTCATTAAATATGAAATTTTTTTTTTAATGTGAGTAACAATAGTAACCACATAATTCCATTCTAGGATCTGACACAGGGATCCCTGGGATCTGGCCAACCAACCCTGGGCAGTAACCCTGGAATACCTAATCAGGAAAAGCTAATCTGACTCCTCTACCAGCTTCACTGAAACAAGAAAAATACAATGGAATTTTTATCATATCCCTATAGGATTGCTTCCTGCCATGCCTTAACTCCTCCATAGCGGGCAGCAAAGAAAAGACACGCTCCCCCCCCCCCCCTCCAATGTTCTCCCTTTCCTGGCTGGAGGATATTTCTAGGAGGTGGGAGAAAATGGTTCTTAGCATAGGAAGAAAAGAAAGAGAAAACTGTGCGACACCTCTGGCTTCACCTTCAATTGCAAAAAGGGGCAACAGTATTCAGTGGCTTTTGTGCCCCTCTCAGGCTGATACCATGAGACAGGGGCATCTAGTGGGAGCGGCCCCTCCCTATAAATGTGACCAGAGAGGGGTTCTGACTAAGAGGAGTGAGAAGCCTGTTGACAGCCTGGGTATCAGATGTTACTCTGTGCCCCCAGCACAGTGCAAGGAAAGGTGCCTCATCTTCTTCCTAAACCCGAGGATTTCTGCCAGCCTTATGTCCTGCCCTTCTGTAAATCACTAAGCAGCTCACATACAATAATTTGTACAAAGGAGGATACTCTTTCTGGCATTTCCTTCGAATTGGGTTTGAGAGTACAGCAAAACTCACAGAGAGAGGAAAGGCTGGAGCTGAAGCGCCTACTGTCTGAAGCCGGTCCAGTCGCTGACGAATCCCAGACTCCCTTTCTGTCCTGACCGCAAGAACAGGAGGCAAGAGTACATCACCTAAAGCCAACCCATTCCCCACACCTGTGGAGTTCAGGGAACAAATTACAAAACTTCTTCCCACATTCTAGGTCTTCCCAGAGTAGGATAAACCTGCCCCTTACAGTTCTGTTATCTGAGTGTGAATGAGTGTGAATGAGTGTGTGTGTAAATGAGTGTGAATGACTGTGTGTGTGTGGGAGTGTGTGTGTGTGTGGTGTTTATGCAAAAAAGCGAGAACTCAGGAAAAATGGTAGGTTACCCGACTCAGAAGGATCTTGTCATGAAAATTTAACAGGTTTAAGTAGTATCTTATAGGTTATGTCACAGTACAATCACCACGTATTGGGACTTCTGAGTAGTTGATCTGGAGGTTGTGCCTCCCTCCATACACCCTTGAGAATGGTTTAAAAGTTTCATGATGTGATGTGTTGGCCCCCATGGAGCTTGTTAAGGCAAGCACCTCAAAGGACTGTGTCCTCCCTAGACAGTAAACAGTCTTTGTCTGCTGAAAAGTGTTATTGTGATATAAATTCTCAAAATTTTCCATTGCAAATATTTATTTTTACTTGGAAACTCAGAGATTGAAGTTTATTCTCTTATAATTGGGGCCTTTTAAGTGTTTCAAGGACACTGAGTTTGCTGTATTGAGATCTGAAGTCAGTGGGCACTGCTATTTCACATTGATGTGCAGTAGTAAACATTTACCGGGAATACTGCATTTTGGGAAGAGGACTGTCATGACATATTAATTATGTGCTATCAGCATATAAAATGTTTTAAAATCTTTGGGGCTGATGAGGTCCTGTTTAAAGTGTTTGTTCAGGAGAAATGCACAAAACCTTAATACTCTTTATCTAAGTACTAGGGGCCTGGTGCACAAAAATTTGTGCACTTGGGAGGTCCCTCAGCCCGGCCTGTGCCCTCTTGCAGTCTGGGACCCTTCTGGGGATGTCCATATGCTGGCGTGCCTGGTCAGCTTGGGTGAGGGGCTGATGGCTCTTTGCAGGCTGGCCAAGCCCCCCAGTGTGGACCCTCACCCCATTGGGGTGTGGCCAGCCTGGGTGAGGGTCAGAGGGCTGTTTTCAGGCTGCCTACAGCCTCTTCATGTTTTGGGTCCCTACTGGGGTGCCTGGGCAGCCTGGGTGAGGATGTGAGGGGCCTTTTCAGGCTGCCCACAGTCCCTTAAGGTTTTGGGTCCCTACTGGGGTACCCAGCCAGCTGGGTGAGGGGCTGATGGCTGTTTGCAGGCTGGCCAAGACCCCCAGTGGAATCCTTCACCCCATTGGGTGTGGCCAGCCTGGGTGCAGGCCTGAGGGCTGTTTTCAGGCTTCCAGGCTGCCCACAGCTCCCATTGACTCAATGTCCCAGCAATGCTGGCTGGAAGCAGGTTTTGGAGGTTTATTTATCTCCCATAATTGATACACTGTTCCTTTAAGCCGAGGCCTAGGCAGGTAATGAAGCCTCCTGTTGGCTTCAGCTCCGTGGCTTCTATAATTGAAAGAATGTTGCCTTAGTAGACTCTAGGCAGGCAGTTTCCTCCATCGCTGGTGCAACGAAAGCCTGCTGTTTGCTTCAGCTCCAAGGCTTCTATAATTGAAACAATGTTGCAACAATGTTGCCTGAACTTGGGAGAAGCCCAGCCAGCTGGCAGACAGTTTACTCCTGGTGCAATGGAAGCCTCCTGCTTACTCCAACTCCGTGACTACTGGCCTCCACCTTGGCTGGGTTAATTTGCATACAGCTACTCTGATTGGCTGGTGGGCATGGCTTAGGCGTCCCGTAGAAACGGTCAATTTTAATATTACTCTTTTATTAGATTAGATAACTTAAGAGTCAACAGCAGAAGTCCCAGATATAACACAAGTAATGGAAGTTACAAATAAGGGCTTCAAATAAGTATGATCTATGTCAAAAAAGGGAAAGATATAAGGAATGAAATAAATGTAATATTTCAGTGAAGTATTACAGAACATCTAATTATTCATTCTGAAATAGCAAGATATAATCTACACTAATAAAAAAGAAACATGCAAATAGGTGTCACTCCGCTACACTCACCAGCCAATCAGATGAGTATTCAAATTAACCCAACAAAGATGGAAGTTAATTTGCATACACAGGTGCCCAGTGGCCTGGGTCCCGGGAATATCATTGGCACCCAGGTCACTCCAAGGTAGGCCCCGTGTGGGCCCTGAGCAGTGTAGGAAGGGCCTGAGCCAGGGGGCTCCTGGGCAGGGGTGGAGCCAGCCATCAGAGCTGGGCGGGGAGGGCCTGCCCAAGCCTAATGCCTTGCCAAATGCCTCAGGCCTGGGTCAAGGGCAGAACCAGTGATCAGAGGGTGTGGAGGGTCCCCTGCCCAGGCCTGAGGCCTGGGCCAGAGGCCTCAAGCCTGGGCTGGGGGTGGAGCCAGCTATCAGAGGGAGATGGGGGTCCCCTGCCCAGGCCTGATGCCTCTGCCAGAGGTGTCAGGCCTGGGCAAGGGGCCAATCAGGCTATCGGAGGGTGATGGGGGTCATGCCTCTGGCCACGCCAGAGATCAGTGTGAACTAAAGAGGAAACACCTTTTCTGATTATTCATGGGCTAAGCTCCCTGTATGCCACTGGTAATGTTCTTAGTAACTTGGGTAATAAGAATCCCTAAAGGCCATCTAGGGTTTTTCCAACATACTCCTGGAAAAAAAAATGAAGGTCCACTGCTGGAGGGCTAAGAAATGTCATATCCTGCCCTAGCTGGTTTGGCTCAGTGCATAATGCCTCAGCCTGCTGACTACAGGGTCTGGGATCAATTCTGACCAAGAGCATGTACCTAGGTTGCAGGATCCTCCCTGGCCGGGGCCCAGGTCAGGGCTCATACATAAGGAAACCAATCAAAGTGTTATTCTAACTTTGATGTTTCTCTGTCTTTCCTTTCTCTTCCACATTCTCTAAAAATAAATGGAAACATATCCTCAGGTGAGGATTTAAAAAAAGAAAGAAAGAAATGTCATATCCTATGAAAAACACATCTTGAAAATCCCTAAAGAAAGTTTTCATTTTTTTCATGATAAAGGGACTGGAGTCCATGTTGATGAAAACACCTTGGTGGCTTCGGTGACTGGCAGTGGCTGCAGCAGTGGGAGGATGGGGCTGGTGCCTTCCCCTGATCAGCCTGGTCACCTCCCACAAAGGGAGGCCAGACTGAGGCTTAGGTCCGCTCCTCAAGGGGAGCAGAGACATCCCCTGAGGGCTCCCAGTATATGAGAGGGGGCAGGCTGGGCTGAGGGACCCCCCCCCCCCAGTGCACGAATTTCATGCACTGGGCCCCTACTATCTTATATTAAGAAAAGATCAGATAAATGTAACAGATGGACCCCAACAGAGAATAAGACCAATGAACTTGATTGAAGATTAATAGAAAACTATAATAAAAGACATAAAATAAAACATGGAGTTGAGTCAGAATGATATCTTGGAAAGTGCTAAAAAAATATTCTAACATATACTCAAGAAGAAAAATAAAATAGGGACAAAGCAAAATTTGAAGAAATTATTTCTGAAAATTTCCCCATTTTGATGAAGGATAAGCTCCTATACAGACAGAAATCTCAGCAAATGGCAAGTAGGATAAATTGGTATAAAACAATACTTGATCATATTATAGTGACATTTCTGAAAACCAAAGATAAATATTTTTATAACTCGGAGAAAAAAATTGATTACTCATTACCAACAAGAATCATTCTTTTAGCTGGAAAAAGATACATCCTTTAGTATCTTGCAGTGTAGGCCTGCTGGCAAGAAAGATTCAGGTTTGGTTTGGTTGGTTTGTTTGCTTATTTGTTTTATTTTTTATTTTTGTTTCTGTCTGGGAACATGTACCTTTCATCTTAATTTTAGGAGCATATTTTTATGTATATAAAATTCTTGATTGAGTTATTTTTTCAACACTTTTCAGGTATTCCTCATTATCCTCTGACCTCCATAGTTCTAACTGAGAAGTCAATCATTTTTATTATTACTGTACTAAAGGCCCAGCACACAAAATTCATGCACTGGGGGGTGGGGGGGGGGAGGTCCCCTCAGTCTCGCCATCTGAGATCGCTTGCTACTTACTACCCACCTGCAGTGGAGGTGAGAGAGGCTCCCACCACCACCACTGTGCTCACCAGCCAAGAGCCCCAGCTTCTGGCTGAGCAGTGCTTCCCCTATTGGAGAACACTGACCACCAGGGGGCAGCCTATCCATGATTCTCTCTCATCATTGATGTTTCTCTCTCTCTCTCCCTCTCCTTTTTCCTTCTTTTCTGAAATCAATAAAAATGTATTTTAAAAAAAGTTACAGTGACAGAAGTGAGCCAAGGCTGGCTGCTTTAAAAAAAAGAAAAAAAGATGCATGCTGCTGAAGGCCTCTCATCAGATCATCCCATGAGGTGGAACAGTTAGTTGTTGCTAACACCACACAGTGACCAGCATCAGTAAGTCACCCTGGAACTTGCTTTCCTTATCCTTTTGTCTCACTCCTCTTTTTCCTCATTGATAAATAAATGTTGGTACCTAAGCTTTTACATCAGGTTTTATTGGAAGAACCCAGGCTATTGAAATTACTGAAGTTGCCAAAAGAGAGCGGTAGAGAGAACTCAGCCTAAGATGTAAGGGCATTCATTATCTGCCATCCTGGAAAAGTAAAAATTCTGTCAATTAACATATTTTTATATTATATGTATTATATACTATACTTTTACAATAAAATAAGCAAAAGAAGAATGTTTTTAAGAAAATCAGGAAGAAGAGAAAACACTTTACAGTATTTATTGAAAAAAATCTGCATCACAGTGGATCCATGGAGCTCAAACCCCTGTTGCTCAAGGATCAACTGTATTGGCTCACCATTGCCTCACCATCATTATCTCAGCGTGAGGAACATTGTACATGATGAGTAAATGATAACAATAATGATATCGGCAGGCTATCAGACAGTCAAGCCAAAGCAGAGTCAAGTCTAGGCATTCATAACCCAGAACTTTCCTGAGAACATGCCCAACAGAAATTACTGCATCTGTTCCTTAAAACCTGTGTGCAGTAACATTCATGGACTAACTATTTATTATAGCCAAAATTATAGGGTACCAGAAATATACTACCAGAAATGTAACAGATAAATTGTGATAGGTTTATATGATGTAATGCTATGAAACAATTAAAATTGTTTGGAATGAATAGAGCCACATGTAACAACCTGAAGGAATCTTACATTGCAATGAGTGAAAAAAAGGAAAATAAAAAAGAATGCACATTTTGTGTGTGTAACATACATATATGTACATATAATGTTTGCAATTTTGAATTGTATTTATCCATGTACTTTTAAATATTATTTCTTTACAGAGCTGATATTGCAAATGAAAGATTCTGAGTCATTTACTTCATAAATTACTTGAAATATTGGCAATTTGTGTAACATAAAAAGCTAGTTTTCGTAGTAGTCCTGTTTTAGTCCCGTATAGAAGCAAATCTCATTTTACATTGTCTCATTTATGTCACAGTCCTTGTTCTTTAAAAATGAGGAATCTAATATAATAAAAGAGTAATATGCAAGTTGACCGTTACCCGAGACACCTAAGCCACGCCCACCAGCCAAGCCACGCCTCCCAGCCAACCAGAGCAGCTGTATGCAAATTAACCCAGCCAAGATGGAGGCCAGCAGCTACAGAGCTGGAGCAAACCAGAGGCTTCTGTTGCAACTGCCTGCCTAGGCTGGCTGAGCCTCTGCTCACAGCCACGCCCACCAGCCAAGCCATGCCTCCCAGCCAATCAGAGCGGCTGTATGCAAATTAACCCAGCCAAGATGGAGGCCAGCAGCCATGGAGTTAGAGCAAACCAAAGGCTTCTGTTGCAACTGCCTGCCTAGGCTGGCTGAGCCTCTGCTCATGGCCACACTCACTAGCCAATCAGAGCGGCTGTATGCAAATTAACCCAGCCAAGATGGAGGCCGGCAGGGCAGCTCTGCACTGGGAGCCTCCACAGCCAGCATAGCTGTGCCAGGTGTGTCAGCTCAGTGGGTGGGGGGTGTCCAGCTTGGGGCCTCCTTGGGGCATGCAGGAGCGCCCGCCCGGGGTCCACTGCCTGGCTCTGCCCCCCGGGGGCCTCCTCGGGGCATCCAGGAGCAGCTGTCCTGGGTTCGCTGCCTGGCTCCGCCCCCTGGGGGCCTCCCTGGGGCATGCGGGAGCGTGGGGGGCCTCTGCAGGGTGTGTAGGAGCAGCCGTTCTGGGTCTGCTGCTTGGCTCTGCCCCGGGGTCCTCCTTGGAGGCGTGCGGGAGCACCCCGTCCAGGGTCCACTACCTTCATCCACCCCCCAGAGGCCTCCACAGGGCGTGCAGGAGCGTCTGCTACACAGTGCGGAGAATCCAAAGCCAGTTCGCTGCCCGGCTCCACCCCAGGTGTGTTTGCTCAGCAGCAGGGCCCCACCGAGGGATCCTGCACCAGCGTCCGCCCCTGGCTTGCCAACCAGCTCTGTGCCAGGTGTGTCCCCTCAGCGGTGGGGACCCACCAGGCGTGTGTGATCGTGGGCCCTCCAGTGGGAAACGTCCAGGCCTGCACTCACCAGCCCTCCCACCCCCCAGTGCACGAACCCTGAAGGGGCTGTGGACAGCCTGAAAATGGCTCTCAGCCCCTCACCCAGGCTGGCCAGACATGCCAAGCAGGTGGATATCCCCCTCGAGGTGTCCCAGACTGCAAGAGCGCACAGGCCGGGCTGAGGGACCCCCACCCCCCGATTGCACAAATTTTTGTGCATCGGGCCCCTAGTGTGTGTATAAGACAATATGGATAATTACCAGTTACTGAGCTCTTATTCTAACTTGTGGATTCTGCTAAGTATTTTGCAGAGTATTTCTTCTTCACAACAAACTGAGAGCTCAGTTTTAGTGAATTTATTTTACACATAATAAATCTAAATTACAAAGAATTTAAGAACATTGTAAAAGTTTGTATGTCTAGCAAATGGCAGAATTCTGTAAAAAAAAAACACAACTTTATCTGATTTCAAAATCATGGGTTTTTAAACATTGTTTGAGCATGGAGTAATGTCTACACAACAGACTTCCTTATAAAAGGGGTGCTTTGTAAGAAAGAAATCCATACATTTTCCTCTTTAAAAATGCTTTTCATGAAACAACATTATTTTGAAAGTTAAATATTCCCGTTTGATACAGTTTAAGTATTCAGAAGTCTTATGTCTCTTTATATATCCTTTGCCACTACTTCTTTACTGTGTTCTATTACTTCAAAATTACTAGTAAGTGCTGGAGTTTCGTGTTTAATTAAAATGGTTATTTAACTTACCTCAAATCTCTTAATTTAAAAAGCAAATCATTTCTGATATTTTATAGCTTTATTATCATTGGTCAACTAGTCATCCCAACAATTACAGTCTATTCTTATTTGTCAGAATGTTCTTTCCAAGTTTTCATGTGATTGCATAAAGATAATAGACCAAACGAGTGAGAAGAAATGTATAATTCTTCCAAGGACTCTCAGCTACTTCCATTCTTCTCTCTGACTCTTGTCTCCATGATCCATGG